>DWAV01001635.1:0-13030 GCA_018231305.1 Noctuana lactifera | reverse complement strand
ATTTAAAACTAATCGATTGGAACGCTTTCATAGCATTTCTGGAATTTGGGATGTGATTAGTTCAAAACCCTTTTTGTGATTGCATAATATGCGGTACCCTTGAAGAAAATCACTCTCTCTATAAAGTAATGTTACGTTCCGACACGGTGTATTCATATGTAGGTCTAGATCGTATCTCAGAAGATAACCATAACGATCTGTACCATTCATATGTAACGCAAAAAATACATTTAACACGTGTATAATTTGCTTATCGTTATTGGGTTTACTATGAACGCGAAACAATTGGATGCAACTATAAGATACTCTTTCAAACTTAGGCACTTATTAAACGTGGTACGAATTTATTTCCCATAACATAACTTTCCATTGGACATTGGCGCCAAAAATCCATGTTATTATATCCTTACAATCCCATCATACCGATATAATTAAATAATGTTAAACAATTCCAAGTTAACCTTTAATTGTAAAAAAATGTATAATAGAATGACATGAGAGAATTTTTCTAAGTGAGTCCTTGTCTTACATTTACGGCTTCATTACTTATTATTACATCACTTTAAATTATGTCATCGACGGTAACTATAAATGCTCAATAAAATAATTCTTTAATTTAAAAACAAATTGAGAAGATTCAGGAATTTTAACGACAAGTCTTAAAGATTATTACAGAATTACATTAGAGTCAGTGGACTGGAAATTTACCGCGAGGGGGGTTGGCTAGCGACACGCTAACGTGCCGCACGCTACACAGCGCACTTTCCCGCCATCCACCATTTTACTTTCAAACGCATACTGAAATATCCACGTTTTTTTAGACTAAAATTCTTATAATGGCCTGCATACAATTAGCATTAGTTCGCGATGATATTTGATTAATATTGATTATTCATCGTTTGTTTTACAGATACATAAAGGAAGCCGAGTCGCAGGCGATGACTTCAGGCCGACGCCGATACCTCTCAGCGAATGGCATGAAGATCACCGGAAAGGTCGCGCGGGAACACTTCATGAGACATTCAAAACTGAATCGCCACCGACTGTAGCCGCTATCCCTGCTCACTACTGGGAGGATGCTTTGAGACACAGCGTGTATTTAACACTAGTTCGCGACAAGATCGATCAGCTGATAGCTAAGGGCGATGTCATATCGCCGGGCAAGCATGTTTCGAAAGAGGTAGACGATCATGATCTTTGGGAAAAAATTAAAACGGCACCCTTTGACAGAATAGCAGAAGAAGACCCGTCTACATTTGGTGATGTTGCAATCATGTCCACGGGGAAACTGCTAGAGGAGAACGATGGTTTTAGATTTACTGAAGATGACAGATCCAAAGAAAAATGCATTGAAGATAGTTGTATGGAAGGAGTAAAAGCGATATGGTCAGTAAAGCGTATTCGACAAAGGGACCATGAAACGTCACCAGGTCGATACCATTACGAGTTAACCTTTTCAGTGATATCGCAAACACCGAAAAAACAGAAGAAACCTTATGAAAATCCTATCAGAACCTTCACCGTGCGAGAAAGTACTCCTGATAGAATAACAGATGCACCTATAGATCACAAAAAGCAAGAAAATGTGCACACTCAAGTCGCAAGACCGGAACGAGCTGTTTGGATTCACAAAAACATTGTTCCAACGAAACATCACCTAGGCCGATCATATTATCACGGTCTAGACCGAATTTTTTCATCTCTATTTTCTTACGATGATGATGACGAGACTTCGCCGGAATCAACGCCAAGACACAAGTCAAATTCGTACGTTCCACAAGCATATCCCCCGTACTCGAAGGCTGGTTACGTCGGAGCCCCAACTGATCAACATCATCAAAATGTGAAATATACACCATATCCATACAAACAACCGCTGAAACATTCACGACCAATCCCTCCACCACCATTAGCGCCGACCGCTCATCATTATCTAGATCCAGATGTAGGCGAAGTTCCGACTGGCAATTCTTACAAAAATGTCAACCATTATTCTAGTAACAGTCAATACATCCCCAATCAATATCCTAATAGTAATCAGTACCCAACTGGAAATCATTATAACAGTGGTAATCACTATGGTCACAATAACTATTACAACAACGGAAACCCACCCACCCTACAGTCGGATCACAAATATTTAGCATCAAACAAACCAGGGAGATCAACACGGCCCGCTGTTCTTCCAACACCGCTACCTCCTATACCACCGACAAAAGACTTATCATTTGAGGCTGGTAATGCGATGAGATTTAATAATGAAACCACACACATACCAGAGACTATAACAATCTACAAAAATTATAATAAATTTAGGGGACCACCTGGAAAAGTAAACTATTTCTCTGAAAACGTAAGGCCTCCAATATACAATGCTCCGCCAGGAGTGTTCGTTACCATGGATAAAAAACCATTCAAACCTATGCCTCCTTTAAAACCTACACCTAAACCATTGAAACACCGCAGACCAATAGACTTCCGCCCTAGCCCACAAATTCCTGATGGTCAGTCAATTGAAGAGGACTCCTTTGTTGAAACTGCTTTTAGACCAATCACTTCTGCTTATTCCGACAGTAACACTACTGAAGTCACAAAAAAAGTTGGAAACAAGCAAAGGAAGACCAATGGGAACAGAAAAACTTCGAAAAAGCCTGATGTAAAACTACAAAAATTTTCAACAAGTGCACCAGACATCATAACTGCAGCGGGTGTGACTGAAGAAGATATTGATAACATGGAGTGGGCAAATATTTTAGGAGCTTTTACAAAAACCACCCCTATCGCATCTCCAACAGAGAAACAAGTAACTGAAACCACTACTCCAATATCAACTACTGAAACTGTTTCGAATACTAAAAGGAAAACTACGTCAACTACTGAAGCTGTACAAGAACTAACATCCACATCGACAACGCCTAAACCTAGAAAACGTACGCGTCCACCGCCCAAATTTACAAAACAAGAAAAAATTAAGAAACATAAAAGAATTACAACTACGAAGACAACAACAACAACATCCACTACTCTAGCACCTGAGAAAGCAACGATAAACAGACCGACTAAAGATTTGACTCCGCAAGCTAGTTCCGCCGCAATAAGTTCTACTAAATCTTTAATAGAAACTACAAGCAAAAACACACCGACGACTGATACAACTACGACTTCAACCACTCCTACTACAAGTGTTACTACTACTACAACGCAGCCCCCTTCAACAACTAAGAAAACGACAACCACGACAAAAGCTGCAACTGCAGTTACTGAATCGAAAAACAAAAATCGTTTCAGACAATCTACATTGATGCTCAAAGGTACTTCAGTAAAACACGACAAATGGAGTTCGAATAAAAATCAAACAAGTACAGCTTCAACTGGAAAATATCCATATCGAAGAAAGGGATCTAATTTTCAAGGTTACCTTAACCCACCCATACCCAGCGCATCTGAGAAAGAAACCCGAAAAAGACATCACGCAGATCGTGTTAGTGCATTTAGTACAAGCAGTACAACAGAGTCTATAACTACGGAACATAAAACAGACGAAAATGATAGCAATAAAGATACTATTGCAGATCAAGAAGAATATTATGAAAGTGAAGAAGAGAAAATGACTGAAAATGCTGAGGAAGAAACTAAAGACAACAATGAATTCATATTTCAGCCAACATCCTCACAACCATCTGCAATCAACAACGATGTAATTGAATTAGAAGAAAGCGTAACTAGCGATCAAATTGTTGAAACATCACCTCACTCAGTTCCAAAAAATAAAACTAAATGCAAGAAAAAGAAAAATAATGAGGAAAATTTGGAACGTCTAGAGAAATTGATACCTGTAACAACTACTTCTTCTACTACGACTACTACTACAACTATAAAACCATCAACGACAAATATTTTTCAGGACTTAATTGATTTCAACTTCGGCAGCACATCTATTAAAGATAACGAGATATCGTCACCGAAACCAGAGTTAGATGAGGAAGAGACTGAAAATCATGAGAAATATTTTAAAATCGACGACGACTTTAAAGACTTCATCAATAACTTAGGCGAAAAGCAAAGCATGTCAGAGTCAAATGTTGATGATGAAAATTACGACGAAGACGATGATGACGAAGGTCAGGATAAGGAATCACCTTTAATTGACGACGAAGATTCTGAGGCGACAGATGATGATGAATTAAATTCTGGTAGACATTCTAGTGACGACAATTATGAAGATTATCAAGATCGCCCTTATAGTTTACTAGAGTTATTAGCCATGGAATAGACTGAATTTAGTCGTTTCAAAACTATAAGTAATAATACTCTATGTGACAGCTTTAACTTTAGTGTCTAAATACGACCATTAAACCAACGTTTTAGTAAAAAAACTAAAAGAAACTATACTGTTAAGTCTCTAATCGCTCAATACTCAATACTGAAATGACAAATGTTACAAATATTTTATAAGCATTTAAATGGTAAAAATTATCTTTGAATTAGTGCTTCTATTATGGAAATGTAAATATGGATTAGACTTAGTGTAAGATTAGTATAAGTTTGTTAATAAAACTAAAGTACTTATTTATTTCCAAGAAAAAAATTAAAAATTGAATCTTGTTTTTTACCTGCTCCCTCCATGGAATACTTGTAGATAGGTTCTGGTTTGAGTGGAACAAATGATGCAAACGATTCTGGCGTGATGTCCTTGATTCTCTGGTGATATGACAACCTACAAATATTTCTTTGCTTAAGATTTGTAGTCTTCCATAATATTTTTACACTTAGTCTAACCGCGACTTTGTTAACGTTGTGACTTTGTTAACTAACATATGCTTACAGAAATTCAATAGAGATCTTGACAAAAGATTTTTCAATTGATTTTTGTGTCAATTAGCCTTTTAGAAATTAGCGGTAGGTGTTACTAACCTGATACTATTCAAGGTAAGGGGTAACAAGTTATGACAATAATCAAATTAAATAGATTCCCTATTCCCTCAACCTTAATATTTTTACCCCTCATTTAAAAATAATAAAATTCTCTTCTATTTGAGATTGGATATGGGTGTCCATGGGATGCAGTGACCACTTAACATAAGGTAACCTGCACACTTGTGGACAATGGTGGAGGTTGGGGAGCAGCTGATATTTCCAATAATGAAATTGTAAATGAAGCTGCTCATAAAATAATGTGAAATTATTGGTATCTAGTTAGAAATTAATGGTAGTAGATAATACCTTAGACATTTGCTGAGGACCTCCCTGATGAATCTGGGTTTGGGATGGTCAGGATCCAACTGAGCACACCCTTCCCAGTCTTCCCACGACCAGCGATATTGAAAGTTGCTGAGATGGTATGCAAACCAATTTACAAATCTGGAATGATAATAAAAACATACTACATAATTAATTTTGACTAAGAAATGAAAATGTTAACACAATCAATACTAATATTATAAAGAGGAAACATTTGATTGTTTGTTTGTTTGTATTGAATAGGCTCCGAAACTACTGAACCAATTTGAAAAATTCTGTGATAGCAACATTCGTGAGGAAGGTTATAGGCTATCAAGCATTATGCTACTATTCTTAACGCGGGTGAAACCGCATGACTGTAATCAAATTTTACAGTATTTTTTTAGATACTTTAACATTCAGATGGATTAAGAGTTTATTTATAAGAATTATATTAAAAGAATTCTACTTATTATACTTATGATAGATAAGTTAGCAGTTATGGCTCGATAAATATTGTATAGAGTAAGAAATTACACTGGATTGTAAGCATACCTATCAAAGCAAGCCACGTTCATTGTATCAATCCTCATAAACAGAATCTCTGTGGCCTGCGCCAACACTTGTGGCATAGTTGAAGGCTGCAGCTTGCACAGTTCAATGAGAATAGAACCATAGCATATCTCCAAATATCGTGGCCGCGGCAGATGGAACAACTCAGCAAATATTACTTCTACAATACAGTACTCTAAAGGTATTTTAGCTTTGTATGGGAAACATAAGAGCTGAGCTGCACACTCCTTGCGTTCCAAGTGATATGCTTCAATGATGTTGTGCAGATGTTCCTCGATGAGGAACCTCTCAATTGAATGAGCACCAGGCAATACTGGGCCATCAGGACAGTCAGTATAGTCAAACATGCGGAAAATAACCCTCGGCATTGGGTATGTGTCACCATCGTTGTGAGGAGGAGGCTGAAAAAGATTTTAAATTTTTCTGAGTATCAAAGTATAACTTTTTTCTTTACTTCATAATTGTTTTTTACTACATAAACTGTTTATTAGCAGCAGCTTAAAAAAAAATACCTGTATAGTTGGAAGTGTGTGTTGCAAGGCTTCACACAAAATAGAGTCAAAAGCTAGATAAGGCCTAGGGATATGTTTTTCAGACCAATTATCCTGCCTCAATTTTTTTATCTGTGCCCACAAGCAGTCCAAGTATTCTTCCTGCAAATGTGGTGAATCAGCAGACCATACTTTGAGTGCTGGCCAGTGCTTCTTAGTGCGCTTGTTGAGAAATACTTCTATGGTGACAAGTAACTGATCAAGTTGAGATTCTTTCTTCTCATACAACTCTCTACCAACCCATGGGAGAGTAGATAGCACTGCAAACACAAACCAATCTCGCCTCACTTGTGGCACGCTGTCTTCATTAGCACTGTCTACGAGTGTCTCCAAAAGCGTCAGTAGTGATGATGCAGCCAGTACATGGCAGTTCACCAAGTCAGATATAAACCTCAAGCAGTATCTAGCCGCGTTCCACTTGCCTGTCTTGAGATTCTCTTTAAAAGTTTTCACAATGTAATCAACGAACTCTCCACCAAAGTTGTAGTTCTTTGCGTTTAAAAGACCAACCAATGTCGCGTAGATGGTGCATTTCTCGGGCATACGGATCGCGCATTCTGTGAGAATGCGCAGAATCTTTACACGGAAGGTGCTAAGATCAGCTTCTAAAACACTCGCCAATCCTTCCAAGTTACTTTCTAAACTTGAACTACTTTTTTCTCCAACTCTCAATATTAGCGACTCTAATCTGTCCTCAATTTCTTGGTTCTCAGAGACTCGGCGTCTTTTCCTATGAAGTCGCTCTGAAACACCAGAAATGTTGGTTAAACTTCATTTATCTGCTGTTTTTAGGTTAGACCTAGAAAATACTAGTGAAAAACAAAACAAACCGTATCCATCTTCTTCATCGTGTCCCCTTCTACGATTCATTGTAACGTTGTACTTAACAACTTCAATTGTTACTTCTTGTTACACTAATAACAAAATTATTAGAAATTTACGAATACAATTACAATTTGATTTGCAATGCAAGCAAAGCAAAGAAAAACACGTCTAATAAATAAAGCCAGAGACAGAAAAGAAGACAGATGTCACACATAGACATAGATAAAAAGAGATCACACAGAATAAAAAACCGTCAATGACGAAGGAATGAGTTCCAGACGGCCCTTAAAACGACGATTACAATGGTTATATCGCACGCTTAATAATAGACTGACCTAACTCAAAAAGACTCTTTGTTGGGAAATCGCAAAAAACATTTTGTCATTTACGACTTGCTCTTTCTAGTCTTTTTAGTTTTTTTAGTCTGGGATTATGGCGTCGCTCGCTGTCAAAATTCAGCCGAACCGAAAGTTGTTTTGACTTTTGTTAACAAAACAGAATTAGTAAAATGTCATGTCAAGTTAGATTTTTCATGCTTGTTTGTAGCTTGTATGTATTGAAAATTTATTATTGATTTTATTTGTTTAAATTCAGCTCAGTCTTTAGTGAATGAAACTGTGCATTTATTTGAATTCTTTGTAATCTACTGTAATAGAATGTCTTGTAATTACGCGGAAGGTTTATCTCCATACGAACACAAAGGTATTTTAGGCATACCAGAGGCGAGTAATAATTATTTGAATTCTAATCTAACAAAACTTCTATTCAATTTTCCTATCATACTGGTACTTCTGTTATTTTGTCCACAAATTTTATCTGTGTCAATCTTTGAGAGTGCAATCACGTTTTCTTAAGTAAAAATAATTATTTTTTCAGAAATTCGAGAGTATAGAGAAATTTACGGAGAAATGCCATATACTAGCTGAACTCATAAACAGTAGTAAACACACAGTGGTGCATACTGGTGCAGGTATTAGCACATCAGCAGGCATTCCAGATTTCAGGTTTGTTTTTTCAAGTTTATAGTATTGTGAAGGAGTAGGTGGTATTTATTTTGTAATATCCATATCACTTAAAAATTTCAGAGGCCCTAATGGTGTGTGGACTTTAGAAAAAGAAGGTAAAAAGCCATCAACAAATATATCTTTTGTAGATGCCAAACCAACAAAAACACACATGATATTGAAAAAGCTTGTAGAATGTGATAAAGTGCAATACATTGTCAGTCAAAACATAGATGGTTTGCACCTGAAGTCTGGCCTTCCTAGGAAATATTTGTCAGAGCTTCATGGAAATATGTTTATTGATGAGTGCAACCTATGCAAAAGGTACGAACTTTATTCCATACTCTGTAGATAAAGAAACTAAACTAAATGAACTAAAAGAGTAATCTATACTAATATGTAAAGCTGAAGAGTTTGTTTGTTTGAACGTGCTAATCTCAGGAACTACTGGACCAATTTGAAAAATTCTTTTTGTATATGATAGCTACATTCATGAGGAAGGTTATAGGCTATCAAGCATTACGTTATATTCTTAATGCGAGTAAAACTGTGTGGCACAGCTAGTTTGATATATAGCTCTATAAACCAAAACTCACAACACAACTCATAACTTTGTGAAAATATTGATTATGAACAATATACAAGCTTTGTAATAATAACATATTATTTTGATCTTTACAGGCAATTTGTTCGTAGCCGTCCAGTAGAAACAGTGGGTAAAAAATGCAGTGGAGTGCCCTGTGCGTCTAGCCACTGCGGGGGCCGGCCGTGTCGAGGGCGTTTGTATGATGGAGTATTAGACTGGGAACACAGTCTACCAGAGAACGACTTGTTGATGGCTGAATGGCACTCCAGGTAAGTCAAAGTTCCTGGTTATGACAATTTGAACTTACAAAAAAATAAACTGAATCTTTGTCATTATTGAAAACCAATAACTGCTTTATAATTTTTAGCATAGCTGATCTGAGCATATGCTTGGGGACAACACTACAAATCATACCGAGCGGAAATTTGCCCCTCGAAACAGCAAAATATGGTGGAAAACTAGTCATTTGCAATCTGCAACCAACAAAACATGTGAGTTGGTAATTTATCATAATATCATTTACTATTTTTCGAAGTGCAGAATAAGATCTTGATTTGACAAGAATTTATTCAAACATTATTTAGTGTTATATTTTGTAAAATTTAATTCACTCTATTCGAATTTTCAGAACAATAAAGCTGATTTAGTAATAAACTACTATGTGGATGACGTACTGGAAAAGGTGATGGATATCTTAGGCATAGACATTCCAGAGTTTAATGAAACTGAAAGTATCACCAAAATGGCAGAAGACACAATAATTGACTGGACCATAAGTAGAAAGGATGTTTTGTCTCTTGAAAAAATATTTAAAGCTAAGTGCAAAGGAGTTAAAAAGAAAAGAAATTTAATTAAAGCTAAAAGGACTAGTACACAGATAGCTTCAGAAAGTAATGTTATAGACAATGTAGATGATAAATCAAAGATAATCAAATTGGAGGTAAAACAAGAAATGTTACCAGAAGTTATTGACATTCCAAACTAAATGTTGTAAATAGTTTTATCGGATTCTGTATGAGAATTTTGTAATTAAATATTGCCCGTAAAAGGATTCTAAACTGGCAAGATTTTTAAAATTATGTATCTAAAATATTATGCATGAAATACAAGCAATGAGTGTTCTAAAAAGTATTGTAGTTTTTGTTATAAAACAGTAATAACAAAATAAAACAACTTTTAGGTATATTATTTTATTAACAACACCCTGGAATGTTTAAAAATTTGCACTCTTTGGTAATTTATAATACATTTTAAAGAGATATAAAAATACATAATATTAACTCTATAAATTCAACAAGATTTACATATTATTATATCTTGGTATATTTTATCTAGCATAGATCAAGTACATAATCATAACACACTACACAGTCTCAAATGCATTTAAATCATAAAAGGAAAATGAAAAATAAGTCCCATACAACTTTTTCACTAAATGTAAATACATTTTTAAAGTAACAGATATATGTATATAGGAATAGATATAATAAGTGACGCTAGGTTTTCATACGATTTAGTCAACAAGCGTACTAGCACACTTAGTATTAGCACATGAAGCAAGTCAGCTGGAACGCTATAATGGTGACCAGCGGAAGAATCAGGTTGTCCACTTGTTCGGTGTTGGCCTCCACTAACCCCGACACGGTCGCGGCTACGATGGTCCGAGACATTGCATTGTTTATATTCGTTAGACCTGTAAAAGACATTTTGATCCAATCTTCCCAATATTATATAACATCATTATTTCTTTGTATAAAAATTATACACCTGGATTCATTCCCATACTAATGTTACGTTTATCAGTGCCCTTGGTACAGCACAGAGATCAAAATATCCTGGTGGTGTACCATTTGTACTGATTTCTATGAGAGTGTTTAACTCAACCCATTTTTTATCGGCATCCCAGAACCAACACTAGCTTTATTTAAAAACTAGGTTAGTACCAAAAGCATCATAAGAATGACTTACCGAATAGTTGTAGCGCATACACAGTACCGATCTGAGAGAGAATATTGAACAATGTTCCTTCATATGTCCTGTTGCTCTCTATAAAAAAATAACAAGTAATAATTTTTAAACTATTTTCTTATTTTTTAGCCTCAAAACTTGCTATTTGGTCTATGGCTCGTCAAATGTAATATAAGGAAATGGTACGAACCTGACCACTTATTGAAGCCATACTTGGAGCCGAACCAGCTGGCGGCGGTGTCACCCACGCCGATGGCCAGCACTCCGCTCAGATTCTCCAAAGTAGCCCCAGAGTGCCGCGGCACCAGCAGCAGCGGGCACGCCAGCCCCGCGTACAGGTACAGCGGCGTCATCGCCAACACGCCGCAGTCCTTCACAAACAACCAAAATGGGACCGAATATCACATCGACGAGTTAATTACAAGCTACAGAATGACAGTCAAAATTCCTATTCCTATTCCCAGTCAAATAGTATTATATAGTACTTATAATAAGTCTCTTTAATACTCGAGAGCAAGCAAGCGTTAATTACAATTTGTGCAAAAATTTTATTTGATAATTAAATTTTATTACCTTCTCATCACTGTACACAAGGAAGGCAGATTGCAATGCAGATGATATTGGCTCTATACCAGACTTCCTTAGCGCCTGAAATTTTTTACATACAGCAATGTAGTAATAATTATATTTGTTTAAAATTAATAGCGAATAAGATTACCCTAATACTATTTACAATTTTACATAAATAAAATGCTTCTTTACATACCTCAACAAAAATCAAAACTCCTAAGCCAAATCCAGATGCAAAAGTAATAAGATGTATATCTAATATTATTCCAGAGAGGAAAACCAAAGAAGCCAGTATGTGAAAGGTCTTTCTCGTCACTGTGGTTGCTTTTACAGCCAACTTTGTTCTAACTAGCAGCGCCATCACAGCCATTATTACTAGTGACAACCAGAAAGCAAATATTTTTGCCTGAAAAGAAAATTCATAATTTAATAATCATAATATTATAAAAGCATTTATTAAGTTCACTCTATTTACCACTGTAATTTAGGTGCATGAAGAGTGAATGAGTGAGTGAGTGAATCTGAAGATTGACTAATATGACAGGAAATAGTTAAATCAGTTGCTAGTGTTGCTACAATAGTTAAATTATTTTTATATATTTTTCAATCATTTTTATGTTTTTATTTTTAATTATGTTAAATCGAATAATAATTTCATTCATTAATTAATTTCTTAAAATTTACATTACTTACCCGATCCTTTTCAAAGAAGACATACGTTATAATCTCTGTAAGACAAGACACTCCAAGCAGTGAGTGCAGCAGAAGCAACATAAATACTGCACCAGAGACCACTATGTATCCCAAAACTCTAACGTTCTTATGTTCATCTGGTATTGTGTACAATGCTGTAACAATTAATCCCACTGTTGTCAATATTGTCTGAAAACAAGCAATGAATGCTTTGTCACAGATCTATTTTATATATGGACGTCATTATTACCTACTAAAAACCGAAATATAACACTTACATAAACAATTACACTGACAAATTCCATTTCTTCATCATCACAAGGGAAGTTACAGAAGAACTTAGCGACGCTCATCATGGTGAACAGGGAGATGCTTTGAGCCACTATTATAGCTTCACCTATCGTAAACGTCCTGGGACACATTGTAATGGACTGACGAAGAAGCCATGTGAAGGAGTACACAGTTGATAAGCCAATTCCTAAGGCATGTGTCAATTCTGTAAAATAGAAAGAATTTTTGTTATTATTGAGCCTAACAGCGGTTGATTGATGGGCTTTTGTTTAAACAATTTTTGAACTGATTAGAGCTTACCAGTGCAACTGCAACTTGTTAAATAATCAAATATTAATTATGCCTAATATAAAATTAATGTTTATATCAATCATATTTATATACCTGTATCTAAAAAGGTATAAACCAACAGAGAGGACACCAAGCCTGAAGCAATACATCCACCATACACCGGCTGTCTCAGAACATCACTTGATATAGACATGAAGAGAATAAACAGGATGCAGTATGTGAAAAGGCCCATAGACACAAATGTTGTAAGTTGGTATAGAGGCGATACTTCATACTGGCAGCTATAGAGTACCAAAACAGTGGGTAGTAAGGCTGCACACCACAGACCATTTGCTTTAACTGGTCTGAAAATAAAAATATATATATAAAAGATTAAAAATGCACAATGAGCGGTTCTAAAACATCCTCAATAAAATAATGATATTAGCACTATTCAGTTCTTAATATAATTATGTTCA
>DWAV01001634.1:0-13034 GCA_018231305.1 Noctuana lactifera | reverse complement strand
GTTGTCAATGGTAGACTGGCGTGGTAACCACTACACCACACGGTCGTCACCATCAACATTTTATGTTCATATTTTTCCTATAACAACCGTTCTGCTAATAAAATAATTACTTACTAGTTCCATTAGCATTGAGGATAATACTAAGTCTTCCACTACCATCAGTAGACGTAATAGCAACATTGCCAGCGCTAGTACTGAGGGTGAGATCCTGGACGCTAGTAGAAACTAAGTTTAGGGTATTTCCAGGCCCTTCCAGATACTCGTGGTTAACGCACATTCCTGTTTGCTGTTCTTTTGGATATGCCTCGATTTCGTTCCAGAGTCCTGTGAACTGAGAATAAATTTTTCGATGTATATAACATTCTTATTTTTCAATGAATGTCACGATTATTCCAATAAATTAACTAAGTTCGAAGATTAAACATTCAAAAAAGGCCAAAATTTTAAAGTTAGGGGCAAACAGAGAGCCACAAATAAAGAGCATAGGCAAATCTTCTTACCGATTGTAAACTGAAGTTGGGTGTAGCTTGAATATTATCGTCACATTGTCCAGGGAATTCAACAGGCACTCCTGGTTCTGGTTCGGGGAAGTAGAAGCAACCTTCAGGAGTTTGGTCGCGTTGGATATAGTATCGGGAATCTAATACTGGTATTGTTTGGACAACGGCGTTGATAGCAGTTTGAGCGACGTTAGTCAGTTGCTTCTGTCTACTCAACATCCAACTCCAGACTAAAACAAATTAAAGCATGTAGTTTATTTTAAAACTTGGGCGTACCGGGGTTTTGGTTCCGAAAGAGGGAGGAGGAAATCCCTCCTCGATACGCATCTGCAGCAGTAAATAGATTCGAAGTTATTACACAAATTAAAAAATGTTTGAGCTCAAACTCATTGAAATAAATTCTGTCTTCTGATAGTTTGCGATCTTCAATTATGAATTTAGCCAAGTCCAGTATTACTCATGGCAATATAGATGTTATTTTGGTTAAGTTTTTGTAACACCATTTTTTATTCAGTTGAACGAACTAAAGTGAAATTCTACCTTGTCGCTGATCTTCTTCTAGGTCTACACAAGTGTAAACAAGCGCATATGAATCATAATCCGTGGCCAATATCCAGTAACTAGTTGTGATGTTACCTGAAACAAATAGAACACTCCATATATAGATAAAGTTTACGATATTGCACAGGCGATCAAAATAGGTCTGTTGTACTATCTTTTCTATTTTTTTGTACCTTGATGGATAAAGCTTTGAACTTCTCTTGAGGAGGGAAATTTGATTTTGCGTCAATAACAAAGATGCCGATAAAAAAGAAGTAAAAAGTTCTTAAATTATTGAAATACTTACTATTGGTGCCAGCAATAGGGAAGGTAACGTCAAGCTTGCCAGTATTATCCGTGGTGGCGAGTGTGGCAACACCGTTGATGGTGCTAAGTCTTTGATTGACGACCTCAGTGTTAAGGACATCCACCACGCCGCCGTTGAGCGTATAGTGGGCATTGTTGCAAGTGCCCGCTTGGAAGCCAGTTGGGTATGACTGTATGTCATGCCACAAGTTCATGTACTAAAACAGTTTAAAAGCTGTCATGATTTGCAGAAAATCCTTTATTGATGCAGTTATAATATAGTATTTCTATCATACTCGTTAAAATTAAAATTAGCTAGTTAAAATCTAGACTAGGCCATACCAGTATATCAGTTTAGCCTAGGTCAAACTAACTAGTTGGTCCTGAAATCGGGTTTCGCCGGTAACATTATTATATTTCATCTTCAATCATTTCTATACTTACTCTGACAGGGTTGAAGTTGCTGACGACTGGGATGCTCTGGTCACACCGACCTCTGAATGTCACAGGACGTGTCGGATCCGGTTCGGGGAAATAGAAGCAACCGTCATCAGACTGGTCCGCGATGTCGAAGTATCGGTCATTGAGGACGTTAATAGAGTTTACTATTCGATTGATGTTAGTGATTGCTGTCGTCGACAAATCTCTAGTACGGCTGAGCTTCCAGCTGAGAACTGTAAGGATGTTATGTTAGTTTTACTTAAAAATACTTTTGCAGGATCGTTATCATTATTTGGCTCTGTGACTTTTTATAGACCGGGTTTTTTTAAAGAAAAAACAATTTTTATAGCTAACTGCATGAGATCGCATATGGATGCCACTCCCGAGGATAAAGAAGGTCGCCATTTTTACGATCTTGCTAAGTCTATTAAAGTAAGTTTTTAAACCATTTTCGTTTGCGAAAATGTCTTGCTATGCCACGCCGCTTACATCAATAGCAAATATTATTATAGACGTGTTAATAGTTTGGAGTATTTAAAAACAAAACTTATTCTTTCAAATGTAGTAAAAGAAATCACTGACCAACTCGTTGTGCGGTGTTTATGTTTCGACAACTGTAAACCAGTGCGTAGGATTCATAATCGGTATCCAAAACCCAATATTCTGCAGGTACCGCGCCTGAAAATAAAACACAAAAAATAAAACCTGATGCTTTAAATATTTATACTTAATAATATACCTAATAATAATGCTTCATTTATCATAATTATTTGGCAACGGTATGGTTGTGTCTTTAAGAATTAAATTGTCTGTAAAATCACATTCTATTTTGTCTGAACTACTTGTATAGAAATTACTATATTATACAAAAATAAAATCTCTTCTTAACTAACCTAATTCTTGCAAAAAATAAATTAGTTACAGTCACTTACTATTTGGGAATGTAACCAGCAGTTTGGCGCTACCATCAGTCCCCGCCAGTACAGCAAAGCCATTTAAGGTGTCTAAGCGCTGGTTAATGACTTCCGTGTTGTATACCATGACTTGTGTTCCATCAAGGGTGTATGTAGCATCTTGACACGTCCCCCTTTGGAATGGGGTTGGGTAACTCTCGATGAGACGCCAGCGGCCTTCGTACTGAAAGAACAAGACGAAAGATTAGAAGAATTACATTTTTGCACAGATGTTTGGGAATATAGAAACTTAGAGCATAGAGCGAAGTCTATTTGTTACTTATTGGTTTACTTAAACTGATTTCATTGATTTATCATAACATTGACAATTAAGAATTTGATGGCTTCATGGTTAGAGAAGAAATGCTTACTCTCGTCGCATTAAAGTTCTGTACAACAGGGATAGTGACGTCACATTGCCCGGGAAATACAATGGGTGCCGAGCTTCCAGGGATACGTTCGGGCAAGTAGAAACAGGCTTCATCTGTCTGATCAATCCTTTCGAAGTACCTATTATCGATTACATCAATGTTTTGCATAGCATTGGTAATGGCTGTGTTAGCTGGAGCAGAGAGGGTTTTAGTTCTGCTTAATTTCCAGCTGTAAACTGTAATAAAAGAAGAATAGATTAAAAAGAGGAAGCGCTTATTATAAAAATCTAAGTGTACAAATTTCTATGGCTTCTATGGTTCAGAATATTAGCAACAATATAAGATCTGGCGTATGAAAGAGATCTGAAGCTCTACTTGGCAATTATGATAGGTTTCAGCTATTACATACCTGTTCTGAAGTCTGTACGTGTGTTGACACAACTGTATGCTAATGCATAATCTGAGTAGTCCGTAGCCAATATCCAGAAGGGAATAGTGATCACTGAAAACAAATTTCTTCATTAGAATAATATAATCTTGTAAAACGAACCCTATCGAATTAATGTGACGACCCGTATGGTGTAAGGTTACCGTGCCGGTCTGCCATTCGAAGAGTTTTGGATTCGATTCCCAGCAATGTGAAAATATAAATGCTGAATTCAGAGTTCTGTTCTCGGTACGGGTGTTTGTATAATTGTCTTTGTGTGTGTCCATGGCACAGGGAATCCTGGTGTAAACGCTAAGTAAGTGTGAAAGCGATGTTAAAACCTACCCCACAAATAAAATATGAAAGTGTAGATGGAAGATAAATATAAACAGTCTTTGTTATTTGGGTATAGTAACAATACAATAATTATAAAAGCATAGTATGTCAACTACATAAAGTATGTGTGTATTTAAGTTGAATATCATCTATATCATATCAAATTACTAACATGTTCCATAGTTATCAAACATTAACTTACCAGTATTGCCTGATGGTATACTAATCGTAAGCCTTCCGCTACCATCAGTAGATGTTAAGGTAGCTGTACTGGTAGTGATGATGAGATTAAGGTTCAAAACACTGGAAGACGCTAAGGTAAAGTTGTTTGCCGTTCCTTCAGTGTAATCATGGTTGACACATTGCCCTGTTTGTTGATCTTTAGGATACGCCTCAATTTCATTCCAAATTCCTGAGAACTGATGAGAAATAAGAATTTAAAAGCAAATCTCTGAAACTACTGTACATATTTCATAATTACAAATACAAGTTTCAAAGCACAATGTTAACATTTTTGTATAATAAATAAATAATAAATAGAACAATAATCTTACCAGAGTTAGATTGAAGTCGCGCACGGCTTGAATATTGTTATCACATTGGCCTGGGAACTCTACAGGCACACCAGGTTGCGGCTCAGGGAAGAAGAAACAGCCCTGTGGACTTTGGTCTCTCTGAATGAAGTATTGTTGCTGGAGTACTGGTACTGTAGCTATTATGTTGTTGATTAGGCTGTTAGCACTTGCTGTAAGCTGCTTAGTTCTACTCAACTTCCAGCTGTTCACTGCAAATAATAGATTTAAGAGTTTTTAATTCAGAATTTGTTCAGAGGGATTATTCTTTTTCTATAAAGAGAGAAAGCGAATGACATAACAGAGCTCCCTGCTCAGAAATGTTTGAAAAAATAGAGACAAGTTAAGTATCATTTGCAGGTGCAGCTCTCTATGCCGTGTTCAGTGAGATTACCTTGGCGCCGGTTGTCCGGAAGATTTTCGCAACTGTACACGAAGGCGTAAGTATCGTAATCTGTTCCTAACACCCAGTAATTGGAGTGTTGAGTAACTGAAAATTGAAAACAGTTTTTCTAGTATCGGAATGCCATAATATATAACATACCTAATAAAGAAAACCTTATAAATAACCACTATGTTCATAAATCTCTTCATTCACAGCATTCGTCGCATACATTAATGATAAAATAAACTTTAACAAAATGACAGATAATTTCAATTGTTAAAATAAAAAAACCAGCATGTAGAATATCGAGAGCATTTAATTCAATAATTCTGCTTTATTAAGAAAACTTAAGACCAATTAAACTTAGTTACTTACGATTGGTGCCAGTAACAGGGAATGATACAATCAGTTTAGCACTATTATCATTAGTGGCAGGCCTAGCAACAGCGGTTGCAGTTCTTAGGCTCTGATCGACGACCTGGGAGTTCACAACGTTGATATATCCATCCCGCATGGAGAGGAAGTTGTTGTTGCAAGTGCCTCCTTGGAAGACACTAGGATATGACTCAATGTCGTGCCAGAGTTGCATGTACTAGAACAAAATGTTACATAGAAACTCAATGTAAATCAAACAATTTGTTTGTATTAAGGCAGTTTTCAGATAATAAAATTTATGTCCAAACATAGCTCATCGTATACGTTTATCCTGCTTTATTATCTCTTACATCAATGAGGATGTGCCATACATGATGTGTTTTATCATTAAAGCAATTATTAGTATCCAAGTGTACTAGAAGTATTAGAAGTTCGATTTTTTTTATTTTATCAAATTTTACTTTACTTACCCTAACGGCGTTAAAGTTTGTTACCACCGGGATGTTCTCATCACATTGTCCTCTAAATATGACAGAAGTAGAAGAGTCAGGTTCAGGGAAGTAAAAGCAGGCCGCGTCACTGCGATCAATTCTCTCAAAGAAACGGTTATTTAGAACTTGAACGCTGTTTACAATGCTATTAATATTAGTTTGAGCGGTCTGAGTCAATGTATCCGTACGACTCAATTTCCAGCTATAAACTGTAAAAATACAATAAATTAATCATGGAAGTTATTCGAAGTAGATAGTCATAATTATACTTAAAGATGAAACTTTGTGCCGTACCTCTTCGTTCTTGGGCATTTACATTCACACAGCTGTAGACCAACGCATATGAATCATAGTCAGTATCTAGGACCCAGTAGTCTGATTGGCCAGGACCTATAAAAAAGAGTTATTTTTAATTAGGTGTCCTAAAATAAAATTACAATATTTATTGTAACAAAACTAATGAATAGTCTTCTATATAAAATTATTTAAATGACGATAATGTGATAAAAATCGAACACAATAATCGGTATGGTACTAATCTTGAACTGCGAGCCAATTCCAAAGAATTCCAAAGAGCGAGTGAGACGGATATAATTTTTTACTTACTGTCCGGGAAAGAGACAAGTAGTCTTGCACTGCCATCAGTCGAAGCGAGTACCGCAGATCCAGTAATGGTGTTCAGAGCTTGATTGATGACTTGAGTATTGTAAACGATGACGATGGTATCATTAAGAGTATAGGTAGCATCGTTACAGGCACCGTTTTGGAATTCAGTGTAATAGCTCTCAATAAGACGCCATTTTCCTTCGTACTGAAATAAAAAGGAAACAAATAGAGTAGCGATCTATATTAACATCGGAAAAGTTAGGAATAACAAAAAAAAGATTAGAAACAAAAATGCAAGGTTAGCATAATTAGAAACTCAAGCGAAGGCACTGTAATCAACCTACTAAGATAACCAGGTTTGTCCAGATATTTCTCAACCTAGATAAGTAACTCCTATTACTTTTACCTCCTGTATCTGTTAGGTTAAAGTTGTTGTACTTAAATAAACAAATGGAACCCAAAATGGTAAAGGAACGTACCCTCTGAGCATTGAAGTTTTGTAAAACGGCTATATTACTGTCACATTGCCCCGGTACGATAACTGGGACTCCAAACGGCAGGTTCGGTAACGCATAACACGCAACTGCAGACTGGTCAACGTCTCGGAAGTATCTCTGATCAAGGACGATGTGATTAGCTACGATATTGTTAATGGCAGTGTTAGCTGCCGTCGATAATGTCCCTTGAGATCTGGTAAGTTTCCAGCTGAAAACTAAATAAAACAATATTTTTAATACCGTGCTCTTAATAAGGTTTAATCTTAAATTGTTAATAAGCCACAATCAGCAGTAGGTCTGCAGATTGTAGATGTTTTATTAACACCAGAAATAGGTATATTAACACATATATAGTTAAGTATAGACTAGATAACTTTTGAATAGACTAATTTTAAAATTCACATAAACATTGAGAAATTGCGTTTGCATGCTCGCCAGATTAACTCAAGTTGACTGTCACTGTTCTGATATTTAAATAAACTATGGTTTTATTCAGTTTACTTACTTCGTCTAAAATCGTCTGGTAGATTCACACAGCTGTACGCAAAAGCATAGTTCGTGTAGTCGACAGCCAGAATCCAGAACGGCAAATCATCACCTGTATAAAAAAAAATATTATAAAGTTAATTTCTTATCCACAGAATTATAATATACTGTTGAAAAGGTTGCTTAAAATAATCTTTAACCAACTATCGATATTAAAGACTTTACATGTACCTATGTTTATAGTTTAAAAGTGAGCACTTTGTAAGAACACGTATGTATTTTGCCAACTACTATCAGAAATAATAACAAAAAACTGTTGCACCCATTAAATTATTCCAACATAAACTCATTTAAATCATTGTGTAGGTACCTACCATCTACATTTACTGTTAACCTTCCGCTTGAATCAGTAGCACTAAACGATAATGTTCCGTTCGACGTTTCCAAAAATTGGTCAATTATAGTTGAAGACATAACATTCAATGTGTTGCCTGTGCCAGCAGTGTAGGCGTGGGAGGTGCACTGTCCTCTTTGCCATTGTTTAGGATACGCCTGATATTCGTACCACGTGCCTTGGAACTGTAAGCAGAAAATGAGCTGTAGGTATTTTTCTTTGTCACATTTGCAAAAGAATGTTCAAGGTTTGAGACCAACTTTTTCGCCGGCTTTTTTCTCTCGGCCTTCATAAGCCGAAAGGGCGCCTAAAGCCGATGAACCGTATTGATTTATTTAAACATCATTTAGGGTACGTAAATATCTTTATGATGAATAGAAATTTTTGACTTTGGCTTTGACTTTATTTAAAAACTGATTAAAACACACAAATTAAAATAACATCTTTAAACCTATACCCGAATTTGGGACATTTCATAATAAAGCAAAATTCAAAACATTCAATTAAGCTGGCCAACTTACAGATTGCATATTAAAGTTGTTTACAACAGGCACAGTCGTGTCGCAGCTACCAGGGAACACCACAGGGACTCCAGGCTGTGGCTCCGGGAAAAAGAAACAAGCAGCATCAGACTGGTCTTTTCTTACAAAATACCGCGCGTCTAGAACCTGGACGGATTCAATAACTCTGTTTATTGCTATATTTGCAGCTGCGGTTAAAGTCTTTGTCCTACTCAGCTTCCAACTCCATACTGAAAAATGATAAAAGCTGTACGATAAGAGACTGTTACGAGGTACAGATGATGATGCTGAACTAAGTTAGTTTGATGGCGAAAAATTAGTATGAGCAAGTAGCTTGAAATAAGTAATTTAATGATCATACCTTGCATGTCATCAGCTTTGATATTCTGGCACGTGTATACCAATGAGTACGAATCATAATCCGTGTCAAGAACCCAATAACTAATGGTTTCTGAAAACAGAGGCAAATCTCAGACATGAAGTGAAAATACATTATGATCACAATACAAATATACCTATTTATTGGTGGACCTAATCGTTTTATCAGAGATAAAAAAGTTCAATTCAAGGACTTTGTATATGTAGACTCTGATAATATTAATACTGTTAAGAGAAAAGATGCACATAGGTTTCTTAATTTTATTGTACCTGCGCGTCTAGGAAACATCTGTGAAGCATAGGGTATTAGTAAAGTCACTTTTTATAAAATATGTACTCACGGTTGATTCCTCCTACAGCGAAAGTGACATCCAGTTTAGCGGTGCCATCAGTAGAAGATACTTGGGCGAAACCACGTATGCTTTCAAGTTTCTGATTAACGACTTGCGTGTTAAGAACGTCGACGACGTCATCACCTAAGGTATAGCGTGCATTGTTACAAGTGCCCTCTTCCCACACTGAAGGATAGGCTTCTATACTATGCCACAGGCCCGAGTACTGCAATCATTATATTAATTACTTTTTGGCCTTTTAATTTTTCAAATATATTTAACTAAAGTATATTTTCCAATTCAAATATGTTTATTATAACCAAACATGATACTTACTCTAGTTGCATTGAAATTAGGAAGAGCTGGGATATTTTGGTTACACTGTCCTCGAAAAACCACGGGGCGATCTGGTGCTGGTTCGGGAAAGTAGAAGCAGCTTTCATTCCTTTGATCAGCTGGTGCAAAGTATTTCTCATTCAGATCTAGATGCGAGTCAATGACCTCGTCTACCGCACGTTGCGTACTTTCAGACAGTATTCGAGTCCTACCCAGGATCCAACTGTTAACTAAAAAATAAGAACACTCCGTAACTCCGTGAACAATCTCAGTGGCCGTCTTGTCGCCACCCCGTCCCTTCCACTTTAAAGTACAATTTTATTTATTGTTTATTATTTTTTTTTCGGTAAATCTCCTCCGTACCGCAGAGTGGGGGACTCAAACTTAACCAAATTAGCGAGACTCGAAGTCTTATTTTAAAAGTAAATAAGTACATAGTGTGTTTACCTCTTCTCTGATTATTAGGGAGATTCGTACAGGCATACGAGACTGCGAAGTTGTCGTAGTCTGATCCGAGAACCCACAGTTCGGCACTTGAAAACACTGCAACAAAAATGTTTTATATTATATTATTGAGTAGGTACTAGCAACCCGCCCTGGCTTCGCACGGATGCAATGCTAATACTACATACACTACAGAAAAACTGTTAACGTTTATACATATAAACCTTTCTCTTCAATCACTCTATCTATAAAAAAAACTGCATCAAAATCCGTTGCGTAGTTTTAAAGATTTAAGCATACATAGGGATATAGGGACAGAGAAAGCGATTTTATTTTATACTATGTAGTGATACTAATCTAAGCTTATTAATTTTTGAAGTAAATGTTTTCCTTGCGGTTAAGTTTCCTCATTTGATTACAAGGTATACATTGCTATATTTGTGGTATCCTATGTTAATACATTCTAATCTTACGCTATTATAAAAAATACCTAATAACCGTTACTATCGGTAACAATAACTTTATCTTGATGTCAAATTTATCTGTTTTCCTGTCAAGATTTCTGTTTCGGCAACAACATTTTTAGATGCTACAAAATATCTTATATTTTGAATAAAGGTTTGAAAGATCTATTTGTATGATCTCAATTTTAATGTTATCTTTTTTACTAAGAAACTTACTTTATATCTCGTGATTCTGCAGATTCGTTGTAAACTAAATTTTTCAGAGAATAATCAATTCTATTGTGTGGGTCGTTCTCATTTATTTTGTTAATAACTTTAACTGACTTTCATTAATTCGCAACCTGGTATCTAATGTTACATGGCGCGGTGTTAATATTGTTGTTGGTAATGTCATCTTATTAAACTTACCATTGGGCGCTATTTCCAAAGAAACAGATAATTTTGCACTGTTATCAGTACTTGCAATCACAGCTGTCCCACTAATTGTTCTGAGAGCTCGGTTAATTACTTCGCTATTCTGTACTTCGACTACACTTCCATTAAGGGTGTACTGAGCCCTGCCACAAGCGCCTTGCTGGTTTGTGGAGAAATAACTTGCGATGTTATGCCAAACACCTGTGAACTGTTAATATTTATATGGTTTAATATTGCAGTCATTTTCTATAACACTGTACCCAGTTCATAACTAGAATTATGATGACAAACGGATATCATTATTTTGCCCGGTCAGGCAATAAGTGAGCGTTACTGCCGTACGTAATTGGTAGTGAAACAAGTCTTATCATAAAAATTATTGTACAATTTCCACTTACTCTTGCAGGATTAAAATTCTGAAGAGCATTAATATTGGGATCGCATTGTCCTGGCAAAATTACATCTTGTCCCAGAGGGATATCAGGAAGAACATGGCATGCCTTTTCAGAGTGTTCTATTGACCTTAAGTCATCCAACGAGATACCTAATAGAGAATGTATTGTTTGGTTCATTAAAACAGGCATCAGCTCTGTAGGGAACTCCGTAGCTCGACCCAGTTGCCAGATGTACACTGAAAATGTAAAATACGCTGTTGTCATTGTGTCCAAAGATGTACTCTGTCAACCAAAAAATTTGCATGTTGTTTGTTTGTTTGTACACAGTTTATTGTTTGGGTTACGAAACTTACCACTTCTTTGGGTGGGGCTACGGTTTATGCACGAGTAGGCCATCGCGAAGTTATTGTAATCCGTGGATAGGATCCAAAAGTCGACAGCTGGAAAATGAAAATTGTTATAAAATATATACACCTAACTACATACTTCCAAAACTTAGAAGATTTCATTGCCTATCCATAATGAACGTTTGTTATGTTAATTTATATTTACCTCACTAGCAAAGATTAGAGTTTCTTAAATCTTCTCAATCTTTAATTTCTTAAATCTGGGTAGTGAGTTCAACCATCTAGGAGATGATGTGAAGTCGTGAAGTCTTAGTAAATTTAATAAAAGAAATAACAGTGACATTTGACAATTAATAAATCTTGGTACTCGTAGGTACGTTTACCAAAATAATTATGTTTGTGCCTTCAGTCTTGGAAGTAAGAAAATCATAATCTAATCTAAAGAATTTAAAAGTACAATACTCACGGTTACTTGACACAGTAAGGTTAAACGTGAATTTAGCCGTGCCCTGCTCGTGTGTGCCGGTGCCTTCAATCTGCTCATAGAAGTTCCTGTTGACTGCTTCATATTGGATCGTGAAGCCATTGTCTGTGGCAGTCAGTTCGACCGTCGAACAATCCCCGTTTTGTAGGACGCTGTCCGTTCTTGCTATGCCGAACCATTTGCCTGAGAACTGAAGAATGATAGGTGAGTTCAATGACTACTAGAACTCGTATGATGGTGTTTTAGGAAACAGTCGTTAATTGT
Source organism: Noctuana lactifera (assembly GCA_018231305.1). Lineage (NCBI taxonomy): Eukaryota > Metazoa > Arthropoda > Insecta > Lepidoptera > Hesperiidae > Noctuana > Noctuana lactifera. The sequence goes on along the minus strand of DWAV01001634.1, from coordinate 975 downwards.
TTTGTAGGTCGTTCATTATATCAAATTAAAGTCAAGGTTTTTGTGTGTATAAAAGCGTATTTTGTTTTACGATTGGAAGCGGATTAAAGTAAAATTAGATCATAAATTTGAAACCTATTTTGTAACACAAAATTGGAACCAATAGCAATTTATGATAAAGACGCAAGACAAGATATTATTATATAAAAACATTTGAACTTCCTATGTTCTTTATCAATACTTCACAACTATTCTACGATATATTATATCTGTTTGTGAATTGGCTTGAGATTGAAAAACCTTGATCCGTTTTTCAGGATTTAGTTTTCGAGATAATTTTGGTACTGTGTTTGATAATAATTTCAGTTAAGATCATCACAAATTTCACATGACGTTTTAACAGCACCAATCGGTAACTGAGTACTTAGAGCATCCATTTTGTTATATTCTTTACTGAATATATTAACTACTACCTACACTTTGAGAATAATATTAGCGCGAAACAATAGAAGAAAATTCTTATAACTATGTTTTCACAGATAACTCTAATAATAAAATTATTCAATGTTAGTTGGTGTGTACTTAAAAAAATATATATTATGTTGATTTTATAGGAACCATTTATAACTAACTTATGAAAAAACAATTATATAAGAGACATAGCGAAAATAAGTCTCGATATACCTCACAATATAATCAACAAAATATATCGCTTTTCATATAAGTATATCAGATTGTTTGAAATTCATTAGCTTCATGTACTACAGGTATATGTAGGTAGTACTCGTTTCTTATCTACTACAGTACGATCTCCGCCAATGTTGTCGGCAAATCTGTTTGATGTATGGCGGTGGTTGTTTTTTGTTTATTGGCATTTTATTAGTGTACATTTTTTATTCGTTTCCAAGTACCATTCAGCATAATAATAATAATAACGCTTCACACTCACAGCCCCACACTAGGATTCCCTGTGTCGTGGGTGCCATGGACACATAC
>DWAV01001633.1:0-13035 GCA_018231305.1 Noctuana lactifera | reverse complement strand
GAAAAGGATAAAAAATATAAAAATGGTTTAAAGTTGAGGCGAGATGAGAAATAGTTTTTTACAATGAAAGTACAACGTTGTTTTTTATTTTATTTCACAAGTGTAACATATTGTTTAAGTTCTTAAAATAAATATAATAGTTGTACAATCGAAGTTTTACTTAGCATTATTTTACAACACGGGTAAGTTTTGACTCAATCCCTTCAACCGTCCCCCAATCTCACGTAAAGTTTTTCAAAATGTGTGTTTGTAGTTTGTAATGTAAATAACTAAATACGATAGATTGATTCTAAAAAGAAAAAAATTGTCTAATATTTTTATTTAAAATGGTTTTATTAATATTAAAATTTATTTTATTTATTATATTTTATTGATATTTAAAATTGCTTAGAAAATGGGCTAGAATTATATCGCAAATTAAACAATAAAGTACCCACTTAACTAGTAACTACTAAGAATTATAAAAGAAAAATTATTCCAATCAGTCCAGGCAGGCTTCAATAATGACTATTTTAATCAACACGTTCATCTGATTTTGAGCAGAATCATCTACTATTTTAACTTCGTTCTGACTTAGCCACTCTAAGCCGTTTGCGTTTGTGCACATAAACCCAGTAGCTCGTCCAATGGCAATGTGAGGGTCGCTCTGTGAGCCGCTCGCCTGTGCTCTTCAGCTTTAGATGTGAAGTAGATACCGCATGTACTTACTTGTCTTTGTGTTAATCTTGACATGTTGTGTCTTTTCTATATCACCATGCACACTTGGGCAATAGAGGTCATACTGATGAAGGCGTGCAAAGGTTCAATCTGCAGTTAAGCTGGCGGTGGCGCGTAAACAAATGTTAGTTATTGTGATATTGTTAGTATCTACTAGTTTGCTGTAAAAATTATCTAAGATTTCTTGTGTAGAAACGTGTGTTATATATTGTGTTACGAACATTTGACGAAGTTTATAAATAAATCATTTTGATACTAAATTTCTAAGAAATCTTCCAAACTAAGGACAAAGTAATGGACCAGGAACTTATAATTTACATTTTGTACCTACACGTCATAATAGAACGTCAAGAAGAACATAGGAATGGGTACACAAACATCTACATAATATAATACATCTCACACGTCCTATATTAAAATAACATTAATTTGCATACAATTATTTTCTCACGCATTATTATAATTACTTACATGATCGTGCTTCTCATCACTTTGCGTCAAATATTAATTTAAAATGTGATTTACATGGTCGTTTACCTGTTACGTACCTACCACTATTATAATTAAATACAACCGAATGTAATTAAAAAAGAAGGCCACAAAATTTTATTTTATCTTTAGTGACTGTCACTGTAATTGAGTACTCTAAGACTCCAACCCATAGATGCCCAACACCAACCTCAAATAGGATGGAAGTCTTTACTCATGAAATTAAATTCGTCTTACAGAGTGGAGGCAAAATAATAGCGCGGGCGCATGTAGATAAGAAAATGAATGAAAGAAAGAAATAAAGCTTTATTCCCACAGCTAAAACACATAGAAGTACCTAAATGCAAGTCAAAGAAAAAGAATTATGACAACGTTAAGCGTCGATCAACATACATACGAGGACATACACTCCGGCTACATAAATACGACTACAGTAAGTCCTAATAGATTTTTCATGTACAAAGATCATGTAGTACCGTTAATGATACATAGATGGATAAGTATCGATACGATGACCTCTTTTTTTAAATACTGGTAAAAATAACGAAATTTGTAGAAACTTAGGTATGTAGGTATAATCCCACATAACCCGGTATTACTTCCATGATTTTTGGGTACCATCTGAGTGGGTGTGGGAAGCGGGGGCGGGCATTTGGGTCTTCATGTCAGTGCTGAACGGTGTCTTCGTATGTACGATTACATTAATGCTATGTAGGTACTTCAACTTAGGGAACAGTGCAAGTTTCTTCAAAAGAATGAATCTTAAAAGTGTGTCAACTAAGCAATATTTAGAAACAAAGAAAACAACATTTTATAAGCAGCTTTATCGATCGATGATACGAGTAAAAGAAATATTATGCAAAGTGCGCCAAACCATAAAATTACGTGGTGTCGGATAACGGAATGACTTGGCGCCATCTTATATTAAAATTTATACACATATATTATACTGCTTTACTATATGTAACTGTATAATTAATTTAAAGTGACGACTACACGTGCATTTGTATATTTTTAGGAAAGCACTTACATAACAACAAAATACCTATCTATATTATGCTATCTTCAAGAGGTTCTATGTTTATGTTTTTTCTATGTATAATTCACCGATATCCCCGTATAAAGAACTATAGTATAACTGTAAAGTCTTACTACCTTTATTTGAGAATAAATAAATTTTATTTGATTTGATGAGATTTGAGCGTATCCATGTGCGTTTAATTATAACGGGATTGTTATAGGTATTACTAGCTGACCCTACGAACTTCGTACCGCATAATTATAACATAAAAAACTAAGGTGTGGACCACCCTTAACATTTAGGGGTATGAAAATATATGTTGGCCGATTCTCAGACCTACTGAATACGCATATAAAATTTTGATAAAAATCGGTCAAGCCGTTTCGGAGGAGTACCCTACGGTAACTAACATTGTGACATGGACATTTTATATATGAGATTTTCAAAAACAATCTTGGTCTAAAACTAAAAACAGTAAAATAAATTTTTTAAGCATAAACGAAAACCGACTTCAAGCCAAAAGTTACATATAATTAAAATTGTTACAAATAATTTATTTTTTAAATAGTGCCCTATGGATTTGTTAGGCAGATATACCTATTATTATTTGGTCCGTGGTCGTAACCTTGTGCTCGGTCGCACGAACAATGGTTTCACTTTCGTATGACTAAAGTATATGACTACTTTGGTGTAATTACGTGTAGTGAAAGATATATCAAGTGGGTTTTGTGCGGGTCAGTGACGTAACGTCGGACAGAACGTTATACTGACTGGGCGAATCGATTTAGCACATAGGCCGATGTGTGACGAAACAATACTACTACAAGTAGATAGATGCTGCAACATAGTTTTAAGAATGAATTGTTGTTTTAAGTAATTCAATACGAAACACGTGAAGTATCTACTTAATTATCATAATATAGGTAATTTTGTCAATTAAATCGTTTTTGTAATTTAAATAAAGATGATTCTGCTTCGTCCGAGGCAACCGCGCTAATATTCCAGAACCATCTAAACAGCAAGAGTGCCTAAGAATTTCGTTAGTTACCCCACAAAGGATTTTTCATGAGGTTTTCTTGACTCTAAATCAATCATAACGTTGAATTGTTGAAAAATTACCACTATCATTATTACTGGTCTTGCCAAGCTTATAAGCTTATTATATAAATTATATGTATGTGTAATATTACAGATATTTATTTACTTTGTATAGTTTTAGGTGGCTTAAACAACTAAAACTCCGGTCTTTGAGGGTCTGAGCCTCTGTCGTAATGTTTTTTTAACAATTATGCATAACTTACCTAGACTACATATCTATGTACCTACTCGTAAATATGACCTATATGCAAATACATCAGAGAATCCCTTGTAAACACGTGATGTCGTAAATGTGTACGATAAGGATTCTTAAGTACTTTCTAAGCAACGCTGCGTGGTTTACACATTATGCAACAGCTAAGCCAGAACCGAGTGGCTAGTTGTGGTCAAAATACTAATAAATCTTACGTTATTCTACGCTTCCAGCACGCATTTGTGATTAGTAGCTAACACAAGCGGAAAGGCGATTTACGAGTACATTAGCAGTAGGTTCTACAAAAAAAATGGTCCATCTGTTTAATGAAAACTGACGGAGATCGAAAGGGAATCACACTCTTCATCGTTTAGGAAATAGCTGAATCTTCAAACGGCTAAACAGGTTGGGTTAAATCCTCTTTTTACGTCGTGGACTAACAAAAAAACTTTATATGGAGTAAAGCAACAACGCACCAAATAATGTTTGCACAATGACGCCTATCGAATGTCAATGTATCTGATAAAAGATGGTGCATACATACTCGTACATGGCTTCATATCGATCTTAGATATTTTAGTTTAAATTTAACTAGCTGCGCCCCGCAGTTTTATCCGCGTTAAAAAAAAATCCCAAAATTTCCCTTCACTGCTCTTCTCCTATTGATTGTAGTGTGATGAAAAGTATAACCAGCTCAGGAGTATGAAATATAATTGTACCAAGTTTCGTTAAAATCCGTCGAAAAGTTTTTATTTTTATAACGGTTATATAGACAGACAGACAGAAAACAATTTTACTGAATGCATTTTTGGCATCAGTATCGATCCCTCATCACCCTATGATAGTTATTTTGAAAATATATTTCATTTACAGAATTGACCTCTCTACAAAATTATTATAAGTAGGTAGTATAGAAGATAACAATCATAGTCTAAAACTAAAAATAGTGAAATAAAATTAATTTAAGAAAAAATGAAAACCTACTTCAAGATTAAAAAGTAAAAAGTTATTTAAATTTTTTGTCAGTGCATGCATAAGTTAGGTATATAGGCAGAAAAATCTCTTTTATTTACGTACGACAATATTAATTGAAACAACAGTAGGTATAACGCAAACTTTACAGAGTGCTGGGCACTGGCGCAGGTCGGATAACGTTTGTTGAACGAACCAATGACATACTTATGTAAGATAACTGAAGATGCCTGCAAAACTTATCTCCAAACTTATCTAGATGAATAACTGAAAAATAAAACGAAGAAATTTAATTTAATAGGTGATCACACGAATTAACAATTTAATCAATATGATACCAATCATAACGAGTCGTGAGACTAAACATCTCACTCAACCCCTTATAAATGATACTAACAGCCAAGCCTAGAGAGATAGTAAAGTGGGAGTCGACGACAAAGCTGAATAAGTAATCGATATTCAAGATAGGTACCTACATGTAGGTAAGTACTTTATTTAATCATGAGTTCTTTTGAACACAACATATTAAATGTACAAGTCAGGTTCAGAGCGCAATTACACCTTTCCAATAAAGTAATAAATTACCTCGCTGCATGTTTTGTAACGACCATTATTGTTTATTTGCTTTGTCAAGTAAATATTTGTCAAGTAAAAGCTTGAAGCATCGGCGTAAAACCGTTTCGAATGGTTGCGTTAAAGGCAAAACAAAGCGGATGATTAATGGCCTCTTCGCACTTAAGAAAACCAAATCTTGTTATTATTTAAGGCAGAATTTGCACTGAACCGGACATGTTCAGTTTGAAATCTTACAGTATTACTGTTGCAATGTATGCTGTAAGATTCAATACTTTATAGAAAACCACCTGTTATCACAATATGTTCACGGCCAGGCAAAAGCTTCTTCGAGATGCCCTTGACGTCATGTTTGCTTAACTTAATCTACCCCCGCTTTGATTCTATTTCTGTAATAATTTCCTTCAAAGAGCGGGAGTCCCTAGGGGGAAAAGGGTATCTATTGATCGATATTTGTTTTGGTTGTGTATTTACTTAAAGCAATGCATCTATCTTCCAACACAATGTGTGAGGTTATTTGTGTGTACAGTAGCATACTCAAACATTTAATATTGACAGCAAACTTTGGGCATGTTTGGCGGCACATGACTAATTAGACATTTACAACACTAACTCGCACTCTTTCATATGCTTGACATAGAGCTGATATTTGGTCGATCACGCCTTTTGCGTCTCGGGCGTCTTACGCATATTATAATGTATTTACCGAGCCTTGGCCGCTTTAACTCCACTCATCAGAGAATGTGTTGTTTTTAAGATTGCGAATCTTGTTTTTGCTCATTTTCATCTTTTCTCGTTATTTTCATATTAGGGTGTGAAACAAAATAGTAATTTTAATACGTTAAATCAGTTTTTAACTAGTTTTCTCGTAAAATAACCATATTGTATAACATAAAATAAATAACATTATTATAGTATATTATTTGTTATCCTTGCCCCAATTATTTTAAACCAATCAAGAAACCACCACGACTCCAACCGAAAACAAGAACTTAGCGCAAGACTTGCTGCACGGCAGGTTACGAGGGCGGTTACCTTCTTGGGCTCACAAAAGATGTTCTACCACTAACATATTAAATCATATGAGTAATTTAATATAAGCAATATCTTAATTTGTAAAAAATATATTGTGTGTCCGTTATAATTTAGTAATGTAATAATAGAATCGATAAAACTTGACCTGTATATAATTATTTTTCTTTAATTTCTTTAATATACTTACTCGTAGTAAGATAATTTTAGATGTATCTCGTTTTTGCAGTTTCTAACGGAATCAAGTTTTTTTATGAGTAGGTACATTCAAAGTCAAACATGACGAAAAGCCAATAAAGTCGTGTCATAGAAAAAAATTGCCATGTTATCGACAAAATTTTACACTTGTACGCTAATATCAATGCCAATATTGGAACTTTTAAACAAGAGGATGGCTAACATATTTTGTCTGAATGTATTTATCATTTGTCAACAGACAATTCAAAGCTCTAATTAACGGGTCAGTCGGGGGTAATCTCTTCCATGTTCACCACTATTAAATTCATAATTCCATTTTATTGACTTTCTTAATCTTCATTTTGTTTTACGGTCAAGAACACAAGACGGTTTTTGTAATTGCAGCATCATACTATTTGCTTAGTTATTACGTACATGAAGGCTAAGAGTCTAAAAGAAATCACCTACCTACATGAAGCTTAAGACTCTAAGAGAAATCACCTAAAATTCTTATACCTATCACGAATAATTATTATCTTACCATCTCGTTCATTCTTTACTAGTTATTTATATGGGGTAAGGATCACAAACCACTTAATTAATTTGTACATTTTCTGTTTTCTGGATGTTTGTCTATTCAGTACTGTCCGTAGTAGGTACAATATCGAATCATAAGTCGAATAAAGTAACAATTATCACAAATTAAAAAGTTATAGCTAAACTGAAATTTAAAAAAATATATCGACGAATTTATACACCCCATTTGAAATCAGCGAAAAAGGAATTGAATATCTGCTTCAAGCAAGTTCGCCAATTACGAAGTTTTCTTTTGTTGCATTACTACGTGGTGCTGACAAAAACGACTAAGACCATGGTTTCCGTTTTGTAAAATTCAGCTTACTGGAGCTCACTTTATCATCTTTAGGGGAATAAATTTAACACGACGTCCTATTCTGAAACTTCTTTTTTTGCTTTTTTATCATTTTAGACTCTACAAAAGTAGTATTTTAAAATTCCTTACTTAGTTAGTCAACCTTTAAATTTCATTACAGACGCCTAAAAAAAAGATTCGTACCTTTATTCGTTCGTTCATTTATTCTGTCCGTGTTTTAAAATCACGTAGGTATGTTTGATAGACGGCAATGTTAAGGAGTATACCTACTGTGTGTATTGGACGAAATTTAAAGTGGCAAGGTATGTATAGACAACGAGATTAAATACTTTGATTAAATAAATTTATTTTACATTACTCGTATTTTATTCACTTTGAATTTTTCAGTACAAAACGATAACTTCATATTTTATCCCCTAATAACAATTATTTTTAGTAGTATTAAATATAAAAAGTAATAGAACTAGATTGAAATTTTGTTTTTGCTTTTCATGCAACCGACTGAAACTTACAATTTATGTTGGTATGTGTTAGAGTTCAGTAAATAGGAACTCAGTTCATTTCATATTTAATTTGTCAAATATTATTTTTATTTTCAACATTTTAATAATGGCTGCGCTGCTGTTTCGTATCGGTGATGAATTCAAAATGTCAGTTATGTGATGCTTATACATTTGCATGTGATGCGACCGACTACATACACATTCTTTGCAGTACTTAGAAACTTCTCAGATTGCGGTCAATACGCTCTTGACGATCATGACGCAACCAACGACAGCGTGCAGCATAAAGCTTGTAATTTAGAAAAAGCCCTCACGTGAGCGTGACCTACCGTTAACTCCCCGTGGATTCAAAATATTATAATGATAAAATTATTCGAAGTTTTTGAAGTAATCGCACTGCTTTTGTAATCGGTTTTCTACTCAAGAGCGAAAACATTATTAAATATTAGAAATGATTATCTTGTATCACACCTTTCAAACGCTTAAAGGTATTTATTCATTCCTCTTCTGGGATAAAATAGACATTCCCTACGATTTATCTGCATTAGGTTAAACATTTTCTTATCGCCAAGAGGTTAAATAATAAAAAATCTAATTATAGGTTCGAACTAGAACATTTAATGTTTCATGAATAGCGCGTGATGAGATTTGTATGCAGTGGATGCTTACAAATATACGAGAACAATTGTTCGCTAGCTGCTTACGGTCTGAAACGTGCAAACTTTCACGATTAAATCGAATCATCGTCTTGCTAGAACGCGGAAGAATGTCTACGTAACATGTGAATACGTACAGTGAATCGTGGATGAATGGGCTAGATTAAGTACAACTAAGTATTCTAGTTGATGGCATTGATAGGGAGACGATCAGTGTACTTGGTACTCTTAATGATGAGATCCATTCTCACCTATGTTTGTGATCCACAACGTACAGGTGGTGGATGTAACGACAATATTTTTATAAAGTAGCAAGAGTAAGAGAAAATAAGAAATCTTAAAAATGGGAAATGATGAGTTTATTCCAAGGATGCCAATATAACGTAGGTAATGACCGTAATCGCATACCTACTCGTATTACATCAGATCATCAGAATAACATATAGTTAACCAAACAATACGTACGTTAAGTATAGATTCATGGATCGAGCAAATGGTCTTCATGGTGATGTTGCGCAACGAACTTTCTTCGCAAATGTCAAGGGTTCGATGTCCGGGAGAGCTTTCAAGTAATCTTTTAATATCGACTTCCATTTTGGGTGTAGTATATTTTTAAAATGCTCATTTATATGTCAATCAATGTTCATTGTCCGTGTTAAAAGAAATGACATTTAGTTTTAATTAACTTACAGTTCGTGTAATTACATCAATACCAGTTGACAAGTGTGATTATAAAAAAGATCTTAATTGATGTGCCTAATAAATTTATGTGTTTATAAATAAGGCACCGACCACTGAGTTTTTAAATGTTTGTTCTTAATGTTATGCTGGCATAATTTCAACTGTTGTAATTACATAATTATTAAATTAAAAGGTAAAAATACACAATTATTAAATTATTTTTTTATTAAATTTTGTGTGATCCGCGATCTCTTGTTTTTAGTTGGGAAATACAAAACGCACAAAATATCTCTTTGAAAATAGGTTATAATATTTGCATGTATTTTGCAAACCAAATACATTGCCAAATGCCTAAAATAAAAATATACTTCCATGCAACGAATGTATTAATGGAAATTTAATAACAACAACAAATACATTAGGTTATCTACTCGGAAATACAACGAAAGAAATCCCGAAAAGTACAATGTTTAAAATCTATGAAATCAACCTATTAATGTAACGTCTAACAAATTTCAAACTGTGTCTTTGTAAAAAAATTTACATGAACTTAGCACTTGCGATTATTATTGTGCATTGTTTGACAGGGCGGTGGGAACACCGACGGTATCTAGAGATTTTAACAGAAAGCGAGAACAATCGCGCTAATCTACGACCATCTTGTTAATAACAGATTGTTGCGCATTTCTTGCACAGTTACATATATAATTGCTACTAGATTATATAATATTCATAAACATCAATAAGGGCATGGAATTTCTTGTAAAGTTTTTATTTATCCAAGTATTCTAGTAGATACCATTCTAGTAGTAACAATAATAATTAATGAAATGTATTTTGACAACAGGATCAGATTTAACAGATTTAGAGACAACACAACCCGCCAATAACATTTTCCAAGACAAGATCTTGTAGCTCAAACTGTCAAAAAGTTATCAGATCTCATGTAGAGTGCGCTTTTGAGTCTCGTTTACAAGGTCTTTTCGAGAGTCCTTTTACATCGTAACGCACGCAGTCCGACGACTTCCAACCTCACGTGGAAGCCGGTTTCCGAAAAGGCTATAGTACTATAGCCTTTGGACCACATAGATGCGATACAGCAGGTTATACAAAAATCCGAGGAGATAACCTGTCGTATATTTATGTATTGTGTATACATAATACTATGAAAAAAAGTAGGTATTCTATTGTTTGTAAAATTCGATAAGATTGCTACTTTTCAAAATTTCGGAAAATAGTACTCTAATTTGGTTCTATATAAGTAATATATGTACGTCAATTTCACATAAAAAAAGGTAAGTAAGGTAGGTTTTTTTAACGTAATGGGTAATTATCGTTCTAAACATACATTTGTTCGTATGATATTTTGCTTGCGCGTAAAACAAATTCATATTCACTTAATTAATGCAATAGTTTTGTTTACGTAAAAATATCTCCATAGAAAGCGAGATAGCCGACACAATGAATAAATTAATGTTCACATCTTTAATTATAATTGCCGCGCTAAAAATTATCAGCTCTTGCACAATATGAATATAATAAGCGGAACTGTACCGAATCGCAAATATTTCGGCGTGGAAACGTAATAAACCCAAAACATCGTTAAGGATTTCGGGCATAGCGGACTACTTCTAACCTTCTTCTTCTCGCTCTTGCTTCTGACAGCTTCTTGTACCCACGTCTTAACTAAAGGCAGTGGTCCAAAAAATATAGAGCTCTCTATAAAATAAAATATAAATAGTTTACATGTGACAGATTTCAAGAATTTATTTTGGAGACTACCATATTATATCTTATCAATAGTATATGTAAGTATAAGCCAAAACTTCGCTGTCTTGTTTGCTGTATGCACCGAAGCATTGTCATATTCGTGTCAGGTGATACGACTTCTAGATCGCTTTTTTGTTTAGTTATCAGCGACCTGCCTCTGCTTCGCTCGGGTGCAATGCTGATACTATATACACTACAGAAAAACTGTGAAGGTTTATACATATAAACCTTCCTCTTCAATCACTCTATCTATCAAAAAAAACCGCATCAAATTCCGTTGCGTTGTTTTAAAGATTTAAGCATACATAGGGGATATCCCCTATGTATGCTTAAATATTTATGTATGCATTATATTTTTTTAAATATAAATACACATAAAACAATATATTTATATTATACAATTAATATAATCTCAATTCCATCCAGGAAGTAAAGTAAGGAAATCTATACGACAATTTGCAAGTTTATAAGCCATTCATTACACTTGTTTCAACTATAAAAATGCAAATTTGACCATTGTTTTGAACTGTAATAACATGTTATAATATTAAATATATTTAATAAGTAATGCTTTGTTCAACATTCACGAATATTAGAGGTCTTAAATTTATTGTAAAAGTAGGTAGGTATGTATAAAAATATTACAGAAGAATCGTAATAGAACTAAATATACGAGTATGTAGGTAAGCACTTCTAGAAAATGCAGTTGAATAAAATTGGGTTTTAATTTTTGTTTTATTATATCCGTATTTTTTTAGTACCTACTTTCTTTACGAGTTCCGCAAATCTTGATTTCACCTATATTATATTTAAATATAAATATTTTAATAACTTCAAGCAGTTTTAGTATTTCCTGTACCTATTAAAAATATTATAATAAAGAGATTCATAAAATTATGTTATCAAAGAAACAAATACAGTAAATATATTATAATACAGTAAGAAAATTAAAATGCCTAAGGCATGTTAAACAAATTTAAACTTTATCTATAAGCATTAAAATACTATCATAGACATCTAATAAATAGTAGATATTACCATAACAAAAAGTAAGTTTACGATAGAATCGATCTTACCATAATATAAACATTGTCATGGAAAAAGATGGCCAACATAGATGAGAATTGATTTATAACGCATGGCGTCGCAAAAGTTGGACAAGGTACGATAATATTCTTTTTTTGCCTTCAAATCACGGATTTTTTCCAGACTCTAATTTCTTTTTAAACTCTGTGTCACAAGTCGCAAATAATCTTCTAGATACTAGTAAGTAATACACAAAATTATTATTTCTTTGAGTCCAAGATTCCTTTTAAATTTAAAATGGGTTTTAATTTTTGTCAACTTTTAATTTTCTATATCACATCTGAAATTTTTTGGTAAATCGTAAAATATACTTATCGAACTGGGTTTATCTGGTTTCGGGACTGCTTGATTTCCCACCAGAGCTATCATAACTTTGTAGATGGTGGCGAAACCTACTATACTAATGATATTGTAGGAGTCTTTTATTACCTAAAAACACGGATAAAACGACGTTTTTTACGAAACCTAGCTAGATCGATCTATCGCCCCCGAGTGTGCAGGGGCATACTAAATTCCTGCGCTCCGCGTATCCAAGATTATATATAAAAATTGTGCGTTTAAAGGTATTAGATATAATTATTTGCAATTTGCCATATCCATTTTTACTTATTCCACGTTCATCAAGCGCCTCAAATAACGGTCACCCGACAAAAGGCTTACGTAATATCGTGATGCGATTCAGACAATGGTATAACTATAAAAAAGAATGAAGCTGTGTCGTCATTATTACAAATCGGGTCGCACGAGGTTAAAGAATTTCCCCGAATACTGAATACTTATCCACTGCGAAATATCTTAATTGGCGACTCAATAATGAGATTAGAAGCAAGGCTATTTCTCCAGGAAGAACAACGGTGTGTATAGGTGTGTATGTCGTCGAGGGAAGCTTAAGAGGTCACGAGCCAGTATGTGAGGTCACAGCGGCGCCGGTGCGTTTCACTTTTTAAAATAAGTATTAGTACTATTATTTATTCTGTGCCTGGGTGAGCATGGGATACTTATATCGTGAAGAAACCTGCAATCGGTCACTCATCGTTGCATCATGTAGGTATATAATATAATATTATATCAATAGTAAAAAGTCAGGAAGACAGTTGTTTAATCTTATATATAAAATTCTCGTGTCACGGTGTGCGTGATTGAACTCCTCCAAAACGGCTCGACCGATTCTCATG
>DWAV01001632.1:0-13036 GCA_018231305.1 Noctuana lactifera | reverse complement strand
TTATTATATCATAGTTAAAAAAGTTTTATTAAAAAAGTTGCTCAATACACGAGGTTTCATTAATCATTTCATGTCACCCACACACACACACACACGCACATACACACACAGTACACACACACCTCCCTGTATCTATAGGTACTGTGCGATAGGGAGAGACAGAAATAAAAGTCGAAGAATGTTTCGATATAATTTTATTTTTATATTTCCATAATTTATTTATATATATAATGACTATAATTCACTACCAAACTAAATAATCAATATAATTCAACAGCATTCTTTATATACAATATGTATAGTTAAAGTTTTATAATTTCATCATTTCCGAACGACAAACAAAATACACAGTATTCCAACCGTACAAAATAAAATTGAAACGAACTACAATCGTTACGGATTAACAAGTAATAATTTGCCACAAGTTTTTATTTATTTACAATCTTATATTATAATTTAGTCCCATAATTTCCGAATGAGGAGCGCGCGCAGGTCCGGCCGCCGCCCGCCACACGACACGACACGACACGACACGACACGACGACACGCCACTCGACGCGTCGCCTCATCGATACATCGAGTCTATAGGGACACCCATATATCGATGAAACTACATCGGCACTAACATATTGACGATAATACATAGCGAAGGTGTATGGACTAAACGCTTAGGAATACATGTCATGTCTGTCATCCTTTAGTAATACAGCTAATAGAAATTAAGTAAAAACATTAACATTTAAAAACTATAGTGTGGCGAGCCTGACGGCGTTCGCAACGGAAAACGTCGATAAATAAATGTCGGCAATAAAAGAAATGCTCGTAAGTACCTACGTAGAAGTGTACTCGTGGAATTGTCTTCAGAAATACCCGAACTCTATCTACGATCTGTACAAGATGGATGTCGATGCGAGATATTCGACTTAGTTTAAGTGATGTTTGAATGAAAATCTACTTTAGTTTAGGTAGAAAACGTGAGAGCCGCCTCTCGAAGCGCGCGGCCCGCAGGGCTGATATGCGATGCGATATGCGCGCAACTCTACTGCCTGCCCGACAATGGCTTTCAGTGGACTAGCACTCGGCAAGTACCTACTCGCACCTATATTCGCGTTCGAACAAGTGGCGTTTATACTCGTATTTCTCAATAAAATGTCTCGCAACCGCTAAAATTAGTAAACTACGATACGAAAATATTAACATCTCGAAAAGGACCCGTAATACATTATACATCTGCTCTCATAACAAAAATAATCTGATTAAAACTCGACGTAGTGCTACTGTTAGTGATATTATCCTGGAACATCGTTAGTTTCACGTTGTCTCCCGACGGCGCGACAACGGCTCGTGAGTACTATTCCCAGACTGCTGCGCACTCAGTACCATCATACTTAGTATTAAGTTTACAACTCAATGTGCCCGTCTGCAAACCATAATTCACTTAGAAAGGCACGATACTGAGCCGCGCCGCACATAAAATCTATTAAATTTGTAATAGTTATCTAAATAAAATATGACTATAAATCATTTAACAATTATGTATGTACACGTAGTTTGTCAATATTAAAAACCTTTGGCATCCAACGTATAACGGCTGAAGTTACGATTAAGTATCTCTTTAAGAAACTGTATGTAGCATCTACAGAATATAGTGTGAAGCTAATTAAGGCGAATACACATCGGACGTAAGACAAGAGAACACGCGGCCGCGGGGGCGGGGAGCGGAGCGGCCGCGGGGGCGGGGAGCGGAGCGCCCGCCGACAGGGAACGATTATTGCCATGCGATACACCGATATCCACTACTATACTTACAACATTAAGCGAGCGCACCAAACTTGCACTCGAGCAACATAGGACACGTCGAGCCAGTCCTCAGTCAATACGACCGAGTTTGAGTGTTGTGCCTACTTACACCGCGTGGAGTCGAGCAGCAAGTTTCGTGACTCAAACCTACCTACTTGCTAACGGCGATATACATAGTGCATTATAATGGTACTTTACAAAATATAATATAATTTACCGCTTTATAATTTTATATTATACGTTTATAATTTAATTATAATGTTAACAACACCGGCACGACACCGATTGGTCCAGTGTACTCGAGGCCGGCAACCCGCTCGTGGGAACCACTCGTATTGCTGTGGTGGGCGACAGGAGTGACGGGACTCGCAGGCTGAGGGTGACCGCGCATCGGACACGGGAGGAATAGCCTCGCTCGAACAGAAAGCATCACAAAAGCGATCCTTGAACAATTGTATATATATTTTACATAACTTTATCTGCACTTGCTCCGGTGCCTACCAATCTCCTTCCACAACTAGACCCTGCATTATGGTTAGGTAGTTATTTTGTTGCGGTCTGTGATACGACAGAACCATTCGAACTTGAAAAAGTTAATGTGGGGTATGATCGCTTAAGCTCGGTGGAGTATGCTTCAGGCCTGCCCCGGTTGTGGGAAGCGACCTGTGCCCAGCAGTGGGCCATAAAAAGAATCGCAAATTGGCACGATCGCTTGCTTTCTGTTTGACCAGGCCTTGGTATAAACCGACTATCAGTGACACAGGGTGCTCTTCTAACAAATGGGGGAGGAAGGTGGAGGAAGGCGGAGGAAGGTGGAGGAAGGCGGAGGAAGGTGGAGGAAGGCGGAGGCAGGGCGCACGCCGAGCTCCGGGAGAAGAGTAACAAAAATTATTGTCATCCAATGCTTAAAATTCCAATGTTTATAAGTATTATTTTATCAATTAGTTTTATTTACTTAACGCTTTATACAGTTCGACGTCGTCCCCTATCTTTATTAAGTTCATTCGTTACTCACATTCGTATCTATAAAAATTTACAACTACTCGTAAAGTTACCGTTATAGTAGCGACTTTATTATAATCTCATGTTTATGCAATACTTTAACGTAGATTATATCTATTTATATTTATTTGTTAAACGAGGTGTTAACTTAAATGCAGCTAATGACTCCCTAAAAGATAGCGCCGGATAAACAGAGCACCAGTCGACGGCATCCGGTCGACTTCGGTAACACGAGGCCGACAATGCCGACATCCAGACGGCGGAGAGAGTTCCCGGTCATCTACTCACCGGGCGAAGGCGGCGGGACTACGGCGAGGAGCAAGAAGGGTCGGCGAGCGCCGGGAAGAGCCTACATTACGTACATTGTATAAAAACATTCAGTATATAAGGATATAATGCTTTATTTACAGTATCACATCGCGCCTGCTCCAGTGCACACCAGTACGGCTCGATGCTCGCACGCCACCGCGCACGACCGCACGAGACCGCGCTCGACCGCACGCGACCGCGCACGACCGCACGCGACCGCGAACGAACGCACACCACCTCCCGCCGGACATTCACACACAAACACTACTTATCACTAATGTAAGAAAACAATTAAATTTAAAAATAATGTTTACCTACATTTAAATAAATCTACTATATCTCTCATATATTATCTTAACTAAACATAACGTTTCAGTGATTTTCAAAAGGCATACTTGTGTATCGGTTCGAATGTTGGTAAATGGGACGTGACCGGCCATTTTATATGGTTAGATATAGTCTAGGCACAGAAATAATTGATCGATTCACACGCGACGCGGTCGCACCTAGCGGCCGCCGGAGCTGCGCCGAGCGGCGGCACGAGAAATTGTGCGTTCATTCAATTCGAGTGACGTCAACAATCTAAAGTTAAGTCATAAGATCTCTACGTGGGTAGCTAAGCTCTAACCGGCCTGTCTTCGAACTCGATATTGATTGGAGAGTATCAACTAGAAAACATTGGAGCCATCGTCGGCCGCGTCTCACGCGCGAGAGCCCCGAGGTCGCCGCTCACGTGTTGCGTGCAATAATCACATTGTAGAATTCATTGAATTCTAACTTTACAAATTTGTTCGCAAGATGGTGTATTTGACTCGACCTCAAGCACCTCGAGGTGGAGGTGCAGGTGGAGGTGGAGTGGCGCTCAGAGCTGGTACCACTTCTTGTCCTTGTACTTGAGCATGAGCTGGTGCGCGGAGGAGGAGAACTCGGCGGCCTGCGAGTGCATGCGCTCGGTGCGCTCCTCCAGGTGCGACAGCTTGTCGCCGCGCTCCAGCACGAGCTGGTGCGCGCGCTGCACCTCGGACGAGGCGGCGGCCGCGCGCGCGCCGAGCTGCGCCTGCGCGTCGCCGGCCGGCAGCGCGCGCGCCACCGCGCGGTTGGGCTTGCCGCTGCTCTCGCCGACTGGAAACAATCGTCACTCATATTAACAAACTCCCTCCGTTACTTTTAAATATGTACGAAACTGTTACTTGCAAACAAACCTCATGGTTTTAGCAAATAAACTAATGTAACCCATAAGTTGTAACTTTGTGTTATTCCTAAATTACCCCCATAAAGTGACCTTCATGTTTAGAATTTATTTAGTTCAATTGTCATGAGCATACATGCTATCAAATAGTATAAGTAGAAAGCAATGAGTATAGAATAAGAATACGCACAGAGCTCCTCGCGGTCGAGGGGCCGCGCGCCGCCGCCGAACAGGCCGCGGAAGAAGCTCTCCTTGGGCGGGTCGGGCATGTCGCGCGCCAGGAACAGCTCGCCCAGCATCTCGTTCAGCGAGCAGCTGCGTCACAACCGACACTCATCACTCACCGACTACACCGACTACTCCAGTGACCCAGATGGTAGATGGCGCTACCACCCATTGGTTTTGATGAAAATTATACGATGTAAAGGATACAGCCCCAGTAGGTATCTTATAAATAGCTGAGCCAACTCATTAAATACATATTATTTTGGCACTTAAAACAAACTGGGAAAATATAGGATCGATAAAAGTAAAATGAGAACTGACCAGAATTCCGCGTCGATGGTGAACTTCTGTATCTCGGAGGGCGAGGCGAGGTACAGCCCGTGGCCGCGGTTGCTGAAGCAGAACGTCTTGGCTATCCTGCAACACCACACCCTCACGTCACCTCACATCACCCACCTCCACTCGATTCCTTTATTATAAAAGCCTATTCCATGACGTACATAAATTCATTATTGAAGATGATTACAATTTGTTATTGACACAATGGCTTCGTTCGTGCCATTTTTTGTAGCATCTACTAGTGAGTTTAAAGTGAATTTGAAGCAATTAGTCAATAGAATAAGTTAATTTTAAAGCATTAAAAAAGGAAAAGATTAATCGTTAATTGAGATATCTCACCTTGCTTATGCTCTTCGTGGTCCTTCGTAATCTAGGTGGTACAAAGTGAATGCTAAAGCTAAATAAGCTACAAAATTTCACATATTACGGAGATGCAACAATTTCAGAAAGAACAAGTCTAGACTAAACATTCAGTAGCTTTCATGCTGAAGATCGAAATAAGAAAGAAAGAGCAAACAAAGAAATAGCAAGAGTAGAAAGAAAGAGGAGACGCACAAACAGAGGGAAGAGAGAAAACATGAGAGAGTAGAGTATGAACGACGTTCGGTACAATGTGGAGGCGTGTAGCTGGAGACGTGTGGTGTGTAGTGTGGCCACGGGGCATTCTGGGCGACAGGGACATACCGAAGCAGACTTGCAAGCAGCAGTCGGATTTGGGCGAATATTTATACAATTACCAAGAGCTTTACTACAAATATTCTGAGAAATTTACCTACAATAAATCAAATTTCACTTGTTTTAAATATTACATAAACTGGTTTATCAACCTTTGTTATTAATCTTACACTTTACAATACCCTTGGCGGACTTGTTACCAATTTAAATAGTTGGATTTATTTTCATGTGGGGGTATTCTAACATAATTTTGTTTTAAACAAGCATTAAATTAAAATGAAATAGTTTAATAGAGCTGTTGTTTAAGTTAATATAGATACACACATACACACTAGCTGCATTTTAAAATTCGCCCTCGTCCGACAGAAAGGGTTAATATGATGGCGGGGACGAAGCTGTCGGGGAACATGGAAGGCTAACAGTCTAACAACGGAACAAGAGGCCTCCACAATACAGAGTGACGCAGGTAATGGCTAACTCCACTATGGACGGAGACTTACTGGTCCGTGTCCTCGTTAACAATGAGTTGCTGGCCCCAAATGGAGAGCATTGGGTCTACGATACCCCTCTGTTTGGACTGTGTCTGGAAGCTACCAGGAACACAGACATCGGTGAGTACAGCGCTCCCGACACGCACGTCGCTCCCGTCGCGGACACGGCACTGAATGCTTTATACAGTTAAACATCGCAAGGTAGATGTATCAGTTCCTTGGCTTCGTAAAGGTACGTTCATACGAGTATAAAACAACATGGCAAATAATAACCAGTGTGTACTCGGTACTGTGCGGTGCAATGCGGTGCGACGGGGGCGAGGTGCCGGCGGGCGCCGGGCTGGAGCGTGGTAGATACAAATGTTAGAGGTAAACGCAATCATTAGTCACCATTAGCAAACAGGAGTCGTGGGCACATTCGGTGGTCGTCGGGTACATTCGTGTGGGCTCGGCCGCGGGCGGTGTATTTACATTAACATCATCAAGCATCGAGTATCGGGACAAGTCAGAGAGTGGACGGTGTGTCCTCGCTGTGGGTGTGTCGAGTCGTGTTCGGAGTCGGCCGATTGCTTTTTAATAGAAAAATAGATGAAGAGTGCCAAATTTTGAAAGCACAGGTGGTGCTCGATAGATTTGCAAAATTTTGTCTACTTTGTGTTGAGGAAGTAGCACGACTTAGCGACGGGCCCCTAGCGGCCGCGGTGACACCGTGCTCGCGGGGGGCCGGGGCCCGGGGCCCCGGGGGCGAGGCCCCGGGCCCGCCGTGCCCCTCGCGAGTCTACATTTCTAACATCGAACGTAACTCAAACCAATTCCTCGTCCGGCTCCCAAATGATAAAATAGCAGATGGTTTCAAAAAGTGGTCTGGTCATGACTGGCGATGGATGGGCTAAACCGTAAAAATGACAGAATCTCGAATATCTTTAGCATAAAATTACAGCATTCTCATGCTGACGTCGCTAAGCTATCGATATAATTATGGATAGTAATAAAATAAGCCGTTTATCATTTAGTGCCTTTCTCGGGTGCATAGAAATCGTCTAACAGTGAGCGGCGGCGCCGGGACTATCCTCGTCTTGGCTCTCGACACCACCTCGACACTCGTTCGTCTCACACATTCCTCAATCTTTTATCTTTTTCATACAAGTGCAGAGATCCTATGCTTACTTATTCCGAATATCTTTTCTTCAGCTATAATAATGACAAAATTTTTCTCTTGTACTAGAGTCTTGAAGACTCAGCTGGATAGGAGTGTAAGCAACGGTTCCCTTGCACGGTTACGTTAGGCTGAAGGCCTAGGGCGGCGGCGGTGAGGTCACCTGAGCTCCGAGAGGGGCAGGAAGTCGACGTGCACGAGCGGCCGCAGCGAGGGCAGGCTGTAGGCCACCAGGTGGCCTGTCGATAAGTAGTTCACCAGGCAGACGCTGTCTGGAACATCAGTGACAACGAAGTGTGGTTGGAATACAGAAACATGATAAAACTTCTTAAGGTTGTGTTTTTAGGCGCCAATGTTTTCAATATCTATATTTATTTGATGATTTTGCACGACTGATTTTGATTTTGCAAGTAATGAACTTGGAGAGCTACCCCTTCAGCTCTGACAACCACAGTGGAAATATAAAGAGGTGGAATGAGGTAGGAAGCACACCTTTGAGACTGACGATCTCTGCCTTGACGACGAAGTCGGTGTCGACGATCTGCTGGCGGTAGACGCAGTTCTGGCTGGGCAGCGCCACCACGCGCGCCTGCTTCTCCGACGCGATCACCACGAACTGGCGGTCGCCGTCGGGCGGCGCGGGGGCGGAGGGCGGCGCGGGCGGAGTGGGGCTCATGCGGCTGCCGGCGGAGCCCTGCTTCGTGGGCGTGCGCTCGCGCCGCTCACGGCTCTGGAATATGCATCAGCGTAGACAATATTAACATCACAATCACAATATTGAACTGTCTAAAAAAACATATTTCGTGTGAGGCTACTATTGTGCTTCCCCGAGAGTTCTACAAATTGTAGACATACATACACTTCACATAACTAAAAAGCTGGTATAGAAATATTGTCCGAGACCATGTAGGTATTACAAATTGAAAGTATTACGTTACTTACAGGAAAAACAGATAGAATCGTATCGTGTACTAAATGAATGAAAAAACTTACATCTTTACTGTCATCCTTCCAACTTTCGTATGAGTAAGGAATTAAAGCACCATTGCAATCCAGAAACGACATCGCCAGGATCGATCCTTTTAACCTAAATATGGGACCACCTAGAACACGCGGACAACACCCATTAATGTACACGTTCAACAGGACACTACGAGCGAGCTTCTAAATTAGCATTATGTATCGTACAATACAAGTTGGCTTCTAAATTACTGAGCAAGCGACAGTCAAGTATCCTCCAAGCGGCTAAGGATGTTTCTGAAGCAACTAAAGTATGTCGAAAGCTTTAGTGAGTTCGATCGAGCTTGTTGATCTAGCGTCTGACCGTTGTGTCCACAAAGTTGAGCTCCAAAAATAGTGTAAACTAACATCTAGTTATTGTACGAACATAGTCGTAAACGACGTCGCCGGCAGAACCCCGGCGACTCCCGGAAGTGCTCCTTATGTTTTCGAGGGCTCCGAGGACCTAGCGGACCCGACCCGGGAACAGAATATTAAGTCGTCCACAATACATTCCATCTCTACTTTCGCTACTAAGTTGTAATGTAATTAGAAATGGAGCTCAAATGTAAGTATAATTTTAATTTATTTAGGTACATTAATATTTGATTTAGAAACACAAACTGGAATAAATAATGTGTGTCTGCAAATAGATAGTAGAAAAAAGCATAGTTGTCATAGAAATCTAAGAATAATAAAAGAGTTGTAAGATATAGAAAAAGAGTAAAGTAGAAGGTCTAATACAGTAGAAATATATAATTACAAGAAGTTTCAGCCATTCTTTATGAATGCTAACGATATACTCGTAGTTTTAACGCTAAAGTAAGAAAATCGCTGCGCTAAGCCAAGAGCAAAAATCGACGTTGAATTGAATATATCTACTTTTAAATGTGTTCATTTGTATAGCAAATTAAAATTTACAATATCAAATTGAAAATATAAAAATACAAAGGACATTAAGAAGATTGTAATGAAAGTTTAAAGGTCCAGTAATTTCACATTATTTAACGCTGATTAACGTTTCAATGTTGAGTGAAGAGACACTCACCGCTGGTGGACACAACGACGGGCTGCGTGTGCCTGAGGTCGGCCTCGGGCAGGTTGATCCTCATGGTGAGCACGGAGCCCAGCGTGGTGCCTATCCACAGCGTCGGCAGCAGCGTCGTCGGGTCTGCGAGTAACAAATTCAAGTCTCAACAGATCATCTTTTGAAACGAAATAGCTTTTAAAAATCCATTGCTTCAATGTCTATAATCTCGCAAAATTATTTCGCGTATGCCTAACTTTCTTCTTCGTTATCTTTTATGATTCATAGTTATTTATATAGATCAGTCTGTGTCTTATCCTCATTTTTAGGAATTTGTAAGGAAACGACTTCGAATATGCAATAAATATTATCATAATTCCTACCCAAGCATAGGTTATCCTGTATGAAAATGTAAAGTAAAACACTGATTTGCTGGAGCCAAAAAAACTTGATGTCTTACCACTCTTCTTTGTGTAGCTGTCTGCGAAGGCGAGGCACTGGATGCCTTCTTGGGAGATGTTCTCCAGACTCGACATGCTGCTGGAGCGCGACCGAGAGAACGAACTGTCCAGCTTGTCTACGCGGCCCGTAGACACAACATAGAGGTTAAGTTTCCGCTCGAGGAAGTCGCTAAGGGCACGCCACTACCGGTCCACCGCCAGCACAGGGGGCGGTAGTCGCGCGCCCTTAGACGCGGCACTGATACAGGTTACATCAACGGTAATATTCTGCTATTACACAGAGGATTCGAAACGTAAGACAAATTTATTAATAGTTTTATACAACCTGTACCATTCCCGACACACTTCTACACTGCGAGCTAGTACCTACTAATTCGGTATTTTGTGCGGTTGTGAAATTAGCTGAAATCACCCATTCAGGTGCAGTAAGTATTAAAGTGCCAAGATAAATTGGTTCACGATAACCAGGAGAAGAATCATGCTAGAAAAGAATTGTTACGTTTGCTTGCCCGTCCAATCTCAGCTTATCACACAACTCGGGATGTCTATTTCATTGACAATTAAATATTTAAGACTTGTTATTGGAGATGATGATCGGGCGATAAGACACGTGAGTCGGGTCACAGAAAATGAAATGTAAAAGTGAACACACTCAGAATATCACCGTCCATCTTCTGAGCACACATTTGATGAACACAACGATACATAGCATATAATGACAGTAGCAGATGAAGCGAGTTAGGGTGACATCATTGTAGGAGACAGTAAAAGAATGGAATGAAGTATGGAGTGAGAGTGGTGAGTCAGCAGGCACAAGCCAGGTTCATCCAGTTATCGACTGCAGTTAGCCGTCACTCTAACAAACCCACTAACACTCTATGAAGCGCAAACTTCCTAAATTTCTATATCTAGGAGCCTCGTTAGTTAATGGCATAGCAACACTTCATATTACTAATACGAAGCGTTT
Organism: Noctuana lactifera; assembly: GCA_018231305.1. Taxonomy (NCBI): domain Eukaryota; kingdom Metazoa; phylum Arthropoda; class Insecta; order Lepidoptera; family Hesperiidae; genus Noctuana; species Noctuana lactifera. The sequence goes on along the minus strand of DWAV01001632.1, from coordinate 2,396 downwards.
CGTGGACGGACAGACAACACTAATGCAATAACATAAATTAAACGCTAAAATAAAGAGCGGTGCGATATTAGCTTCACATGCGTCTAGTGCTTTGTTAGTAAGTAGAATACCGTAAGCATACATAGAAATAACGACAGCCGTACATAGAGGCAGCCAAAAACGAGCCATATAAACTTTTTGCTTTGTGGTCGAGCTAGAAACAAAAAAGATAATATCATGTACTTAACAGCGGTAAACAGTAATGATATCAAAGTTTTCGAGTGACGATCGAGAGCGACCGGGACGGTTCGCAACTCGAACACGAGTGAATCTGGATCAAAGTACATACTTATGTTGCAGATAAAGGCAAACAAACAAATAATGTGACCGCTCGTGATAAACAATAATAATTATAATATAGAACATCTCCAAGGAGCGCACAAAAGTTCACAAATGATACATAGAAGTGTCGGTTACGATATGGAAAGCCTCGCTCGATGCACATGTACATACAAGATATTCCGTTCCAAACATTGAGCAAGTGATAAGAGTAAAAGAGAAAGTTTATAGTAGTAAGTCACCTTTTTATTTAATTTAAGAGCTAATAATCATGCCGCAAGTTCAGTTTAGTGTGCAATTTTGTGCAAAGTGAGTAGGAAACATCGTAAGACAGTCACAGCCACAATTTCGACTCTAACGCAATATACCAACTACAGTGCGGGCCGCGTCCTTGAGTAAGCGACGAAGGTAATGGCAACAACGAACTAAGGAAAAATCATTTTAAAGAAAAAATCAATGCAAATATCGTTTTGGATACCGTTGGGTTGCATTATTTGTAAGTAGTCCATAGATGCGAGAGACTGCGGAATAGGTGGTTCTGTATCGACAAACAAAATCACAATACGTTACAAGCATGGCCTCGGGGACTATTCAGTGCAGGTCGGCGCCGTCCAGCGCATTGCGGGCTCAAGGGTCGGCGAGGGAGATGAGTTGACATTTCATATACTTAGCTCTTGGTGAGATAAAAATAATGTGTTAGTTTTGTGGTGGAGTCAGTTTGTTCAATTAACGAATATGATTACAAAGATGAAAGAGAAATATCTAGGTAGGTATATGTATCAGAGACTGGTAAATACCATGATTAGGAACTTACTCTTTCCTCATGTTGAGGATATGAGAAGCAAAGTGTCTGGAATACGCTGGATGACGCAACCTTGTTGTTATTTACTTGTTACTTCACGAATTAGCAAGACTCGGATATCGTGACAGTGGACACACATCGTAATAGAAATGAGATTCAAACAAGAAATCAATACTGACGTCACAACATTGGCGAACACTACATGAAATTAACTAAACAAATAAAAATAACGAACGTAGGCGCGTTGTACTGTGATCATTACCTATTAAATGATTCCGATCTGAAATTGGAAATTAATAAAATGAATACAAATAATTTAGAACTTAATTTATTTCATGCAAATTAAAATGGGTTTGAATCGTTGTATAGATGCGATGTTAATATTGCCAATCAATAGTTACATGATAGTCCAATAAAATTTGTAGATAATTGACTCGTCAAACTTTAAGTAGGTTTTAGGTCTAGGTATAAGTTATGAATTTGAAGTTGTTTATAAAAAAGTTATCCTGGTACAAAAGTTATAACATCTTAGTTATCAGGATTAAATGGTGAAATCCATGTTAATTATTCGCTGGACACAACCTCAAATTCATAAAACACATGATTTATAAATGTTATCATCAGTAATGGAAAGAGAAGTAGTTAGTGTGTGTATAAGGGTAGTATAGTAAAAAAAAGTTGAATGAAACAAAGTAGAAGTAAGTATAGAGGTAACGAAGAATCAAGAAGAACAGACCTCCGGGAGCTCGTGTGACCGCTGTATCCTCTACAAGTATTTGAGGTTACAAAGGTTAGTGCTTTACAACGTATAGATATATTACTATTATGATTAATGAATCTCATATTGTCAAAGATTCATATTTCCATTTCGGACAAAGTAGGTAATAGTGTAACGCTTCAGACATACTAGAATACAAGGAAAATGGTTTATCTGCTCATGAAAACCAAAATACGGTCACGATCTGGGACGCCCTGAGCAGAACATTGTCATTGTCAACTCGAGCGGACGTTGAGTAGCCCGTTAACAAATCAATAAAAAAACTGGGAATGAAGAAAACAAAAAAAACAGATAAAGTGAAGAAATTGCGACTGTTTCAGAACGGAAAGGCGAGAGTGGATTTTTTATAAGGTGACTGTACTACCAAAACTGCAATACTGTCGCGTCGTGAGCAGAGAATGTTGCGGGGCGGGGGGCGCGGCGAACACGTCGGACGCGGTGGACAGGCACTTGTGCAGTTTGCGGGTACCTTGCGAGCGCGAGCGGCGCACCGCGCGC
>DWAV01001631.1:0-13038 GCA_018231305.1 Noctuana lactifera | reverse complement strand
TATAGGTACCTACATTTATTTTAAATAAAAATATTCTCAATTGCAGCCAAGACTTTCAAGTAATAAAATGAAGTTTAAAATGAAGCAGGATAGAAATTTTCAGCTGATGAGATTACCTGCCTTGACTTGAAACTGTGGCCTGTGAGATTCAAATGGAAAGCTGCGGGCCGCAATCTTCATCACGACCTCGGAAGTGGGTGGATTTGACTTTAGTGCACGAATTGCTCGCTTTGTCGTCAAGGGTATTCAAGCAATTTTCTCTCTGTACGTATTCTTGGCGATTATTTTCACAAGTTATACAATAAATGTGTATCAGGTTATCCGTAAGAGAGGGAAAAATTAACCATTAGCTTGGTACATTCTCTAAAACTCCACTTGAGCATTATTGTAGGGACAGTCGTTTTATGATATATTGTTATATTGCCTCCTGGGAAATACATTGTTAAGACTAAGGTAATAAATTAATTACGGCAATTAACCTAAAGATTGTTTCAGGAAAAACGAAATTCTTAACAAATTTTCCAAACCAGGTTAGCTGAATAATAATTAAAGCAACGTTTTCAGAATTAATTAAGTTCAATCTTGTAATTTGTTTGCATAATCCTATGCTGATTTGCGGATTTCGTACTTAGCTGCAAAGCTTATCCTTGGAATTTTTAAGCATCTTTTGTAAGTTGCACATTTTAACAACACAACGAGTAAAAAACGCCTACTGAATTATGATGAGCGTGTACATAAAGCCCAAGCTTACTTTGTAAGTTAGCTCCAAAGCTAAGTTACAAATTGTTTTAGGGAAGTTAGCAGTAAATACATGGATTTAGTAGGATACTACGAAACGAAAAGATTTCATACTTTTGTGGCGACCTGAAAGTTAGTTCCCTGAGGCATCCGAAGTATTATCGCGCTTATACACTGCTTGAAAAGTGTAAGAAGAAATTTTAACCAAATTATTTTTCGAAGATTTTCTGTATCAAAAATTTAATTGAGGTATATAATTAAAATTTGGGTTCATTGTTAATGGTCAGTTTTCAGTCCCGCGTTCCGTAACAACCCTTTATAATTTCCAATGTAAAAAACACTGACAAAATAAATTTTATTACCAATGTAAAATATGCTATCGTCAGAAGAAATAAATTCGTATCTCATTTGATAAAAGATAACAACATATAGAAACATAAATTGCTTATCGCCTTTGTCAGGTTCAGTGTTACAAGGTAATGCTTTTTAAATTCCATCTGTTCCGTAAGTTATTCGATTTGAGACCGGGGATAGCACAGTGGCAGCATTATTCGATATTATTGCTATGCCTTCTCACAGACTAGGCATATCTTACAATTCCAGATAATATACGAGAAGCTTCTTGGAATCACAATTCTTTTCTGACTAGTAAGTTTAAATTTTCGTTCGTAAAACTATAACTTTTGCTATGTCCATTTTTCAATTAACATACATAAAAGATATGAATCACATACTTTTGGATAAGGTTTTGACTTGCGCTAACAAAAAAATTCATTTTTATAATCGACATATAGTTTAAAATAGCCTAAAATAACTTTATTAATTCCAAAATAAAATGGACTACAAAATTCTAAAACTTAAAGGTGGCATATTCTGCTAAACTGAGTTAAAGCTGTATAAAAGTTTAATTTAACGTTGATTACACATTAGTTAGTTGTGTAAAATTCCAAACTTGTATTATGAACTGTTTGTCTACACGCGTGCAATACGTTGGAGTAAAGATAAAATAATGTAGCAACATACCATAACCAGACTGTAAACTCAACACAGCCCTTGAAAACAATTTTGTTTTCAGACAAAATTAAATAACATTCGTCTATTAGACGTATCAACCACTGATATTGGTTGTAGTTTTTGATATTTGACGCCTCGTCGCAGTGAATTCAAATTGGATACAAGAGCGACGAGAAAAAAAATGAGTTTCGAGTGTAATATTGCAGTTCGTATTGAAAAGTTCGTTTCATGGACAGATAGCTCGAGCTTAAAAAATGTTTTGTATTTATTGCAATATGGCGTTCAGTGTCGAGTATATGGTCAGTCAGACGTACGAATAATATGCAAGTTAAATAAGAGTTACAGACCGACCGTAGCGCGAATTTTAATATCGAGGAAGAGAAAACTGTGAAATTTTACACTCACTGTCACGTGTACCTACTGTGTAAGCGAGTCACGTGTCCCTGTGTAAGCACTATAATATGAGCATAAATTTATAAGAATCTGTGACATATTGGTGTTTAAGTTGAAAGTTCGGTGACCCCAGAATAGATTTATGGAGCCGAAGTTCGAACTGCCACAGAATAATTCATCGCTCCACCTCAGGCAACCGGCCTTCAAATGCGTAGCAAAACAGACAATTACATTAATCCTGACTGAAACTTGTGCGGCGTGTTTGTCTAAGTCGGTTTGGAATAGGGGACAACATATTACATTAATAAGTCGGTGCTAAATATTCATGGGACATTATGGAAGCAACGAAGTGTACGTTATATTGGCAAAATAAGTCTTAGTTTAATAATATTTTATTTTTATTTAATAGGGAGTATAATATAGAAGTTCATATTTTTTCTTGATTGCTTATACATATAGGTACCACAATATAGGCATTTTATATGTATACATTTGTTGTTATTTTTAACAATTAGTTGCCAATGTTAACTAGTAGGTAAGTACTTCTTTAATTTTTATCGAGATATCTAATCTATAATATTCTTTACAAGTGTTGCAGTAAGTAATTGAACATCATTTTACTAAATAGAGTTTAGTCTCACCATTAAAAATACATGACATTATAAATGAAAACAACTGTACTTTTTCGTCGTCAACAATTTCTTCATAAATTGGTGGTTTTATAAAAATTCGTGTATTCGTTGAGTTCGGCGAGGCTGACGGCACTTTTGTTGGGTATTATGTGAAGTGCTGTATTCATTTAATAAAATTGTGGTGCCTACGAAATTTTTATCAACGCCTCTGCGTCCGTAGCTTACATACTATGCATGGAGTAACAAAAATAATATTATAAGACTTCAAAAAGTACGCAACGATATTAAATATCACTTTTTGTGATACACTCTCGGAAAGAACTTGCAAAAAGTATTTATTATTAATTTAGGAGCGGAAAATATTTTTTTATTTTATTTTAATAAAATTTAGTATAAAACTAAACATTATTTAAATTTGAATTAAAGCCCACACCACTGCAAAATATGGAGATTAATTTATCCATTTTTAAACGTAAACTTTTGAATATATTTGACAAAATTTGATTACTGTGTACAATAAATATATCAAAAGTAAATAAAAGTTGAACATTACGAGCTAACTCCAACAACTTGCCGAGCGAAATGCGGTTTTGCAGCCTTGCATTTTATACCCTCGAACAATTTTTCTTCAGGAAAGCTCATCCAAACAGTTATCCTTCAGCGACGAAGTGATAAATGTTTGAACGTTAGTTTGGAAAAACTACCAGCCCCGAGCTAGACTACCCGCGTAATAGTTTGTAGTATTAATCATGGCGAATGTGAGTTATAGCATTTATTTTACACCAAAAACGATGATAAGCGAATCTATCTGTAGGTCAGGCAGTATTTATGAAAATGTAAGTATATATTAATTATTGAATATATTATTATTATATTATTGAATATAGATAGGTAGCTAGACAAATTATTTTTGACAAACTTAAAATTAATTATCTACATTTAAATATAATAAATGTTTGTATAACTTCTGTGTCGTTCAACGAGGTACATAATCAGCACCAAACATAAACGAAGAAAATCTTTTTAAATAACTCGTCTTATAAAAGAGATTGGCACATTTTTTGTTCCTTCCATCAAAATTTTACATCTGAGAAGGCAAAAGGAAATTACTGATAAAACCATTGTAACAAATGAAGATTGTTAAATTAATTCGAGTGCCATCCCAAGACGCAGCCAAATCGCACCATCCTCAACATAAAATGGGGCTCAATTTCAACACAATGTTAGATAATGACACTTGCCAAACTTTAATCTGTATACAGCGCAAATGTTCCTAAATACACTTACCACACTTTAGATAAAGTAATTGATATTTAAATCCTACTATCCTACTAAGTAATATCATAAACGCGAAAGATTGTAGGTGTGGATGGATGGATGTTTGTTACCCTTTCACGTAAAAACTACGGAATGGATTTTAATGAAACTTTACAATAATATAGCCTATGCATCAGAATAACACATAGACTACAATTTATAAAGATATTGTGTGAATTGCTCGAAATATTAATCGTACTAAAACGAATCATCGAATTTTCTTTGTTTCCTTACGAGTTGTTCCTTTAGAACATAGAGACCAAATTTGAAAAAAACAGTATCGTTTTAGGGATTTGATTAGGAAATATTTATTTTGATGAAGCAATATTAAATTCTTTAGATTAATAAATTATAAATATTACCTATAAAATTTATCAATAATTAACAAAAAATTATTCAACAAACACATTAAAATGTTTAGGTATTTTATAAATCTATATGACTTACCTGTTTAATCCACAAAGCGGTATGTGCTGGACAACTCAATGATAAAAATATTTTAAAACACATGAACACGACTAAACTAATAGAATTAATGAGTAAAATCGCATCTCTGTGCCGGTTCAATCTACGTCATGCCAACTCTAAGCTGATTCAGGTACAATGTAGAAGGCCTGTAACTATGTAGCTCTAAAGAAAACTCCACAATGCATACCCAGGGGCAAGTCAATAATGTTTTATTTCGGTACCTTTAAGGAAACCGGTTGGGCTATTCACAACGAAATATATCGTGAACTTTCGTTGATTTGCCGCTGAGTGTAAAGGATAAAGGAAATAACAATTTGGTGAAATGTATTCGATGCTAAGATCCTTTTAAGATGTCAATGTCTACTGTTTAGTGAGGGTTAGTCTAAATGCAGTAAGATGTTGACTACGACTAGTCAGAAGTCGCGTGTATTATGAGTGGATGTTGAATTTGGACAACTACAGACTACAAGTTTATTGATGACTTTATAGCTTACTTTCTGACTGCGTCGTGAGACCTGGGAAATATATTAATTTGTTAGTAAAATGCACTAGCACTCCAGGCAATGGTTATTGTAAAACATCCGAGATATGAAGATTAAAAGTGTGTTCGTTTAAGTTATAGTTGAAGTGCAGAATAAAGGAGAGAAAAAGAAGAAAAAAATAGTATGTACGAGTAGGTATTGTAGGTAGGTACAATATTATATTGTAAGGGAATGGAAATATGAACAGGTATAAAGGAACAGATAACATTTGAACAGAATAGGAATAGAGGATAAATTGGAAATACAAAAACGTTACGTTTTCTAAGTAAACAAAAGATAAAGAACTGTATTTAGATAAGGTATGTCGTATTTACTAAAAGGAAAGAATGCAGAGAACAATCAAAAATATTTCTTAGTACTAATGTATATTGACTAGTAAAACTAATGAGATAAAACCACGATAAATATAAATATCGTAATATTAAAATCCAAGTAATTATAGGTAGGTATATAATATTCATCTATTATTTAAAAAAATGTACGTTACGGTCAATCAAAAAAAGTATTTGAGACTGAGAGATTAGACTCTTTTGATATAATTACGTATATTGGATAGAGGAAAACCGAAACCGACAGAAATTCAACCATAGCGCTATCACTGCACTTATTCTGATTATTAATAAATAACGCTTTCACACTCACAGCCCCACACTAGGATTCCCTATGTCGTAAGTGCCATGGACACATACAAAGACAAATACACAAACACCCAGACCAGGAACAGAAATCTAAATTCATCATTTAAATTTCTGCCCCGCCGGTCGAACCCGGGACCCTTCGAATGGTGGACTGGCGTGATAACCATTACACCACACGGGTCGTATTAATTGGATTTATCTTTTTCTGATATTGTACTCTTCGTAAGTGCTTGCAATTCATTCACGGATTTGCCGTGGATTCCCGTATTCGAAGCTATAAATCGCAATATTCACGGTGGCTTTCAATAACGAATGACGTTATTCATTTACGATGGACGATAACGCGTGTAATTGCCTATAAAATTCGCATCACTATAATATTATTCCAGTATCCCAGGTCCGCTGCGGCGTCGTTTCTTCGAACAAAGTTGCTTGCAACAAATGTAATGTTTTATTTTCATGCAGACGGTTTGATGACAGTTTTATGATATTATGATAAAGTAATAGTCTGATATTTTTACAGGTTATTTTTCTTCCAGACAGAATTTAATAATACACGATCCTATTAAGTGTAAATGGCCCTTGTTTTACAAGTTTTTTTATGACAGCAGAACATGATACAATTTACCGCGACGCATTGAAATGCTATAGTTTACGCGTAGACAAAGCTTGACCTTAACTAATTTGTTACTCTAAGTAAAGTTTGATAGAAAGTCATTGCGAATCTTTTAATCATCAACATAAGTAATCCATTTTCAGATAATGTTATTTTAGTTTATAGATCCTTTAACGCAGGGCTAAAGAGCTAAAAGAAATCGGATTCTTTGTCATAAAAATATCAACACACAGAGATTTCAATGTATCTAATCAACCTTGGACATAAATTATAAACAGAGCCTGACTAAATTAATATTCTATTAAATGGAAGAGAGACAGCGTCAGTAATATCGACTCTCATTTTCTATTATACGATTAGGTAGGTATATCTCAGGATAGTAAGGCCTACGTAAATTTATCGATGACGTAAGTCATCGCGTATCTGACGCACGCAACGAAATAGTACGCGAGCGCTGAAATATCGCGGCTAACAATGAAATAAGAAATATTGACGTACAAGGGCAATCAATCACACTGATCACAGTGTCGGGTTCCGCGTCAATGGCACGGGTCAAGTGATTAATCAATGCAGTGTTTATTGGTCAGGCGTTTGCTCTTAATGATCTTTGCATTCTATTAAAAAATAAACAATATTTGCCATTATCGAGGTTGACTGGTTGAAAATGATTTCCGTCAGCGTTAAGCGCGCTCATTGTATTCCACATTTAAATGGTAAAGAAAATCGACTTCAGGATCAAATTTCAATATCGATGAGGTTAGAACTGTCGTAGTACAGTTGGTACGAGTAGTTTTAAACTGTTTTCTTATAATAGCTTCATTTTAAGACAAAATAATAATAGTTATAAGGGGACTACAGTACTACGTTTGCATCAATTTTTTAAAATACATATTCAACTCAAGGTTTAGCTTGGTTATAAATTGGTTTAAACGGGCTATAAAGTTATTTTGGCCATGTACCTACTATACGTACGAGTAGAATTTATTCGCATGTTCGAAAGCTACAAATATTAGCAACCCCGTAAAAACCAAAATCATTATTAATATGAATCACATGTTCTCATAAATCAAGTATAAGTAGGTGTCGGCAGTCGGCTGACCCTCTATCCTTTCCCTCGCAATTTAAAACATCTGCCGGTCAGTAAACAATGAGTTATTTGATTTTGTCGACGACAGGCTTATGATGTTGTTTGCGTGGAGCATCGGGCAGATGAAGTCTGTGTATACCCTTCGTAAATTTCCATTTCATGTAGGTACTCTGATATAATCAGAGTTTTGATAATATAAAAAAGAATATTCACAGTAATTTTATCTGGGGACTATATTATTAATATATGAGCTGTCTGATTCCCTCATCATTTTATCTACAAACTTATAAGAATAGAAGCTAAGAAATTTTTGCCAATAATTCTTCAGTTTATGAGTAACATAAGTACCTAGTGTTCTTTATCAAATTTAACAACGTGAAGTAGTAGGTACTACTTATGTATAGAAAGTATATGTATAGAAAGTTACATTAAATAAACTCACCACACCAACACTTGGGTGGGAATCGAACCCACGCTTTTTGGTCGATAACCGCCAAACCTATAGGCCAGTTAATGTATATCTTATTACATTTTTAGTAATAGGTACCTGAGTGAAACAGATAACGAAAACCTGTTAAATACAGAAAGCGCCTTTAGTTTGGGAAGCTATAAATATTCTTCCAGGTTATATTATAAGCAATATGCTGAAAACTTTCTGTTCGCCCTATGCCTCCGTGACTTATCACATTTACGTACCCACTAAGCCATTTTCCTTTCTTTATACAAGATTTGGGAGATCTAAATAGGGGTTCTTGTAAAATATTTATGACCTGTGAATAATGTTTTACAAAATTGTGAATACATTTCACGATTCGATATCTTATGGATATGCGATTCGATATCTAAGAACCGCTACAAAGAATATCATCCACAGAGAATGGTTACATGGAACCGTTTTCAGTATTGCGAACAGTCTGAATTGTTAATGGTTTCATTATAATTTATATTAGAATTCCCTAAGTTTTATGAGAATTTTCTTCTTAATAATTTGTTTAGAGTTATTAAACAGTTTCATTCTGATGTTGGTCATGCCTGTAGGTGACGGTGAACACTTTCCTTCAGGTAAGTCGCCCTTTTCGATAGGTTTAAAAATAGTTTCTTGTTCAACCCTTTTTTTAAGAAATTACAAAAGGGATAAACATTATTTCTTGAACATTTATGACACCACATCTGGATTGCATCCATGTAAAGCAAGAGCGTGTCGCTAGTCAAGTGACTTATGTATAAAGTCCAATGCGGTTTTGATCACTGCTTCACTGAATCTAGACAACAATATATATAACAACGAGAAATGTTGTGTATCTAGTGAGACTGCAATCTAAACTGGAGTTTACCTTAAGATTATACGGCGTAAAATCAAACACTATCCACTGAGCTATTCAAAGTTTCGCTACCCGATACATACAAAGCGTAGTTTGTGAAGTTGGCTGAGTTTGATGGGTTGTGGACTTTAATCAATGTTTGGAACTAGTAGGTTAGTGTTTAGACTACCTCTGCTTAATGTCAGTTTTGCAATAAACTTCAATTAGGTACTGTAGTGCACTGTATTAAATGTTACCGTAACATTGTTACACTGCTATATAGATATACATAACTTGTCAGATTGTAAATTGGAAAAAAATTGTAAAACTATTGTAGGTCACTTTCATATTTCCTTCGCGATTTACATTCATATTATTATATCCTCCAAGCTACATTTTAGTAAGGTAAAAATTAAAAATCGCAGTTGACAAAGCAAGAGTTTATTTGAAAGTAAAATTTCAACTCAATTTAGCAGAGCGACTGCAAAGTCTTGTTTGAGTCCGGTCGGCAAACGGCAATGTTCGAGGGCTTGTATTTTGTAAACATCAGGGGAAGTTTATCGAGCGGATATATTTTCCGAGTTCATTGTATGAGACCTGAAATTTTCTAGCAGGTTACAACTTATTCCGGTCGTTACTCAGCGCAAGTCGGACAGTTTATATACTGAACAATTTATGTACCCACAGTTTTATAGTTGTAAGGACCTTTTCACAACGATCTAGATAGCGTGATCTAGTACCTTCGGTACTATATTATACGTACCATTCAGTCCTTGCTAGTATATTTTATTATACATAATACTAAAAAATACAATTGGAAAACTCAGAAATTAAACTCCACATTATTTAGATATTATTATATTACCTATGTCACCCATGAACTTAAGATTATTATGTAGCTTATGAAAGTAACTGCTGACAAACTATCTTCTTCTTCTTCTATCTATACTTATAATAAATCTGTAGAGAGGTCAATTCTGTACATGAAATATATTTCCAAACTAACTAACAGGGGGTGATTAGGGATCGATAAGTACTGATGCCTGTATACCTAACCGTTATAGAAACAAAAACTACTCGACGGATTTTAACGAAACTTAGTACATTTATTTTCCATACTCCTGAGCTGGTTATAGTATACTTTTCATCACGCTACAATCAATAGGAGCAGAGCAGTGAAGGGAAATGTAGGAAAAAAATTTTTTACGTGGGTGAAACCGCGGGGCACAGCTAGTATTAAATATAACTTAAAAACTTTATTTGAAAAATATCATGTAATATCATATAACTGAAAAGAAAAAAAATACAACCAAATATACCTATAGAACTTCCTCCATGAAGTCGTTAATAAACTTAAAAAAAAACATATCAATGCATAAAGACAATAACTACGGAAACATAATTTTCATAACTTGGAACGATAGATGCGATGCAAACGATATAATGGCAAAGTTAGATTTACATTAATCGTTTATTATAATAGCAACTTCAACAGAGCGATATTCGAAGCTTTGGCGGATAACGCGCTGTTAACCGGAAACCTGTCGAAACTTTGGGAAAACACTATTTAGGTTCTAAATATTTGCCGAATTGAGTTTCTCACAGTTTTGTTTACTCTATTGGAGAGAATTTCATCTACCTATGGGTATATGGAGCACGTATTAATGTACATGTATAAGTGTGAAACAATTTAGAAGTACATGTATCATCAATCGATTATTTATAGTCTCAAAAAATACCGTAGAAAATTATAGCGTTATAGCTAAAACATGTCTCTTGTTTTTACTCTATTTTACCGGGGCCGCTGCGAATAGAAACTATGGTCGCATTCTTACAATAAAATTAATTTTATTATCTTTTAAATATTTCTTGAAACATTACGGCATCGTATTCGTTGATTTTCTAGATAAACAATTTTACTTTAACAGACCTAATCCCATTCATTTTTTAACAAAAAACAATACAGCAGTAACCCGTATCTTTGGAAACGGTCCAAGTCCGCGAGAACTTGTGAATATAGTTCTGTTGAGCGGTCCCTCTCGGAATTCTTAAAGGAAAGTAGGCCTTTGATCAGCATTTCCCGCCTTGATTGAATGTTTTCCGTCTGAGAGCTCATAAAATATAGGTTTGCGCTTTGACTCCCATACATTGTTTAACTGAGCAGTTCACCACGAAAGACAATTTAAAATGTCAAAGGTAAATTGGCAAAAATTTTGTAAATCTGTCAATAATAATCGTTCTAGAATATTATCTATATGAAATACATGGGCAATGTCTGCGCCCGAAGATTGCAATTTACAACTACGATGGATATACGAGTGGATATATGGATTTACCTACTACAAAATCGTATACAAAAAAATATCTATAATAGTTTTTAAGGCTATGTTCAGCGCGCCATCAAAGATTCAAAAATCAGCTTTGAACACTTTCAATTTATTAAGTGGATTAAGATTTAAAAGCGTGTTGTAATAAACTTATAGTACCTACCAAAGCTACTGTATCTATCTAATGCTACTATTTTAATTACACCTTAGATAAATTTACAAGCACCATGTAGGTATATAACATTTAATTGTAAGTTACAGTTAAAATGTCATGCTGTTGTTAAAATGTCATCAGCTATCAGGGTTTGCATGGAATTTATGATAGACACAATATTTCATTACTATTTTTATATATTTGTTTTTTTTTTAATTTGCTATTTGTGGTGTACAAATAAAGAGTACCTAATTGTTGTTGTTGTTATTTCATTATTATTGCGTCTATCGCTTAGCGCTAGTCCGTGTACGTAATATAATTCCTAAGATAAACGATTCCCAAACATTAAGTGAAACGCTGATGGTCCTATCAGCTTTTTACACGTCATCAGTTTTTAAGTACCCTTAGCTTACCCTCCCTTCAATGAAAAGTCTTGAAAAGGCACCGTTACGCTGCCTTCCGCTTAGTAGCCGACTTGGCGTTTCCTTGCTTTGAATGGTTCGAGACATGTCATCGTCAAACCGCTCGCATTATGATAAAACGGACGTACTTGAGTCTAATGAAGTCTAATGAAGTGAGTAAGAGCGTGGTGATAACAACATACCTACGTATGTAGGTTTGTATTTTTTTATAATTAAAGTTATGAGTTATAATTTAATAGTAACAAATAATATAATAGGTATAAATTAGGACAATTGATTTTCCAGATTTTGAATAAGATTTTTTGTTTTCGATTTTGTTATTAACAATAATATCTATTTCATAAATCGTTGACAAAATATTTTTTTGTGATTTTGTAATATTTCACTTTTTGTTATTATTGTGAAAGTTTATAAAAAATGCTTGATTTGTGGCATTGTTCGAGTAGTGTCCCCTAAATTGTCCACCGTCTTGTTAGCGGCATTATTATTAAATTGGTTTTATTTATTCACTTTAACTCTATCTACTACAATAAATAAACAATGGCTGTAGATATAATTCTTGATTCTAAAACTTTGTTTTTGCGCACATGGAAGTTCCCCCACAGGTTTGCAATCATAAAACACAATAACACGTTGAATTCACTTAACTTTGGCAATAATGGTAGCAAGGGTAAAATTTGGGTAAAAGTTGAAAGATTGATGTATTAAGTTTAGTGCAAAATAACTTTACAAAGTATAATAATCAGAAAAAAGAATCATTTTTACTTCCAATTCATTTAATTTACTTTATAAAGTAAAAATTATAAACAAATACCTACATGAATTTTGTATCGGAAAATATTAAAAATCATTAGATAAGTAAGTAAGACGTTTAAATTTTCTATGAACAGTTTACACCTAAATGAGTTTAAATGGATCCCCGATAATAATATGTTAGAAATAAATGTTTTTAACAAATAAGTAGGTGTATTTTGATCATTGGTATTTAAATTTCATTTAGAACCTACCTAGTAAGGTTATAAAGATAAGTTATCACGTTTAAAATTATTGCATTATTCAACTTCCAAATTCTATATATTTCAGAAGGGTGCTAAAGCTTACACAGTGATCCAACTGAGCGCGCCTCGACTCTTATCAATAGAAGCGGCTTAGCCTTAGATCCCGGACAATAAATGTGGGAATTCGAAGGCCTTCTAACTCGTATACCTATCATTACAGGACCGACAACTCCTCCTAACTTTAGTTCAAATTATTTAGTTATATATCATCTAAAAGAACTTTTAATATAGATGTATTGTTTTTTCTCTTCAAACCTGTACAGTAGGTAGGTACATTTGAGAGGCATTCGTCTTGGCTTGAATTAATCAATATTTAAAAGTTATTTTGTAT
>DWAV01001630.1:0-13044 GCA_018231305.1 Noctuana lactifera | reverse complement strand
CCCATCCGAGTACCGGCCGCGCCCGACGTTGCTTAACAATGTGATCGCTAGCGATCCACACTACCAGCGGGGCTATGCGCGCTTCATGCGCTATGTTATTATTATAGTTTTAATATTATTGCGCGTTCTTGGGTTTGCACTCAATCAACTCACTCACTCAAATTCTTGCAGATAGATTGATGTTCAATTTATTAAGACGGGCCTAAATAATTATTATTCATACGTATAAGTATTCCAAGTGTCACAGTTCTTACTAGTATCTCTGGGGGCAGTCCACCGCAGCCGGGGCGGGGCGGGGGGCGGGGCGCGCACTCGTCGCGGCGGGTGCGGCGCGGTCAGTAACTGTACGGTGGCACCGCGGCGCGCGCACGTGTGCCCGTCCACTAGCGACAGACACACATTCTTCGCTTTTATCGCCGGTGCGCCAGTGAGCCTGAGAAAACGAATACTGATCGTCATCAAGGCTCGATGGTGGGATGGGTCGTGACTCAACAGTCACTACGTCCAATTTGATCTATTGCAATGCAAAGTATGTAACTTCAAGGCGTCAATGACAATTTTACATCAGGAGTCTATATTCATACAAGTAGTTTCAAAGAGTCTTTATAAATTGAAGATTATTTGAAATCTAAACAACGAGGTGCCTAGTGATGAGACTATAGAATGTTCAAGAGAGAGAAATATATTCATAATTTATGAAGATGGCCTTAAGACTTATATTAATATAATTATAATTAAGGTAAATAAGGTAAAATTAAGCCGGAGAAGATTATACGAACTTGTAACCAAAAGTGATATCAATCCAATGATGTAGGTTTTCTGAGACATGCGTACTTTCCAAAGCTTCTCTGTGTTTCGTTATAAAGTCCTCCACACATGTCGCCCAAGATGGAATACCCAAGTCCTGCAATAGAAAATAACTTCATTTACATACCATGTTCTAAGTTAAAGAATTTTTTTAATATTACCAAACCGTCAGGCCACACAAAGGGTCCTAGATTCGATTTCCAGTTGGACTGAAAGTCAGGTGATGATATTTGACTTCTGTTCCAGGTTTGGATGTTAGTTTATGTTGACATGCCTCTATGAGTGACACCACCATGATAAATACCTCCACCAAATATAGATGGTGATAATTGAGCTATGTCATATGAAGTGTTTATTAATTTAAGCATACTATCATACTATGGCCATTCTTAATTAGTTTAAAACAAATAGTAATCGAAAATTCCCTATACAAATGGACTAAATTCCCTATACAAATGGACTAAGGTCATTGGAGTCCAATGCCTGTTGCCAATGCTTAATAGATGTGATAAACTACGAAACACAAGCCAAGTGATGTGAATGAGAATAAACCAATAAAGTTTTATTGTAAACAGATTTATCTCTTTGCAGAAAGTAGCAAATTACTCAGCCATATAAGCACAATGTAATTAATACGCAAACAACGCAAAGCCCTTGAAGCATTACATTGTAATATTTTTATTGTAATATCGACCTTATGTCGTTAGCATAAGATGCACATGAATGTCACATGTTGGTATAGGACTATGTAAACAGTCGTATCAAATTAAACCAGGCGTGTTGGCTTTATCAGAAGCCTCACAGATAATGCTAATTGGTCTTGTTACCATGGACAAGAATGTAATACGTTTTCGAAGCAAACTGAATGAAGTCTTATTAGTTTTAAGGTAGTAAGACTCTGCAATTGCCGAGGAAATTCAATGTGTTAAAGATATTAAAATATCTTCTATAAAAATTTATACAAACTAAACAACACATTATATTATCAAGACTAAGTTATAAACTCACGATATAGACGAAATGGGTCATAAATTTTGTACATGATTCTTCATTACTTTACATACAATTGCAATTAAATCTTTTGTTTCGCAAATTGAAACAATAAAAATACTGATATTTTACCAAAACCAAATCAGACAAAAGTTGGCGCTTTTATGTACTACTAAATAAAGTTCATAATATCCCAATTCTTGATTAATTGAATACTGCATTAATGAAATTTTTTAAGCTTTTAACAGGAAAAAGGCAATATGTGAAAAAAAGGTAATATTTACCGGCAAATCCTCATGTATACTTTTGAATACGGCTGGGTCAGTATAGAACTCAGGAATGCATTCATCGGGGGTCCATTCCTGAACGCGCTGGATGGACGCCGGGTACTCGGCTGGCACCCACTTGTTTCGTACATACTTGCATAGGATCTCTTTTGGAGTCCTATAAATAATGGATAAATGGAATGAGACTGGAGACACAGAGCAGTGTACTTATAGTTAATAGTGATGCACACAAAAAGTACTCACTTCCACTATTAGGCTAAATCTGCACATAATAACTAAAAATATAACTATATTATACTAATTCATTGTATGGAAGTGTGTACGTTTTTTCCACCCAATGCATGGCAACTCATGAAATAAATATTAATACCGATTAATTTATTTGATTTTCCATAAATGTATGTACATATCTTATAATAAATAAAACAATTTTATTTTAAATTCCAGTAAGACTAGGAAAGTAAAAGATATAAGTAAACAACACATACCTTCGAGCCAAATACACATAACATGTGATGTCAGAGAGTGCATCGGACACATGGTGTGGTATTTGACCATTAGAACTGGTCACATCATAAGTCATGTCCAGCTGCCTATCGCCCTTATTTAGTCGGTACTTGGATTTGGTTAGATCACGCCAGTTGCGACCTACAAAGTGCATGTTTTATCAAAACTTAAACTACAATTCATATCAATATGTCAAGCTGAAGTTCTATGAACAATAATTATGCTTACCACATCTGGAGCTAAAATCTGTAACCCATGGAACCATGAAATGAGCTTGGGGATCATTAGCAGACCTACCAGCCAACACATTCAAGTGCAAAAGATAGTCCAGATTAGATATTCGTCCTCGAATCCACAGCATACAAAGTTTCTCCAATTGTACAGCATCATTGCGCCAGCACCACTCCTCACGCCTCTTTGCTGGTGACCCTGGGATCAGCATTGGTGCAGGCTGTGCTGTACTCTTAGTTCTGTTCTGCTCATAGATCAGTGAAGCATCCAAGCAGTGAACATTATTTGTAACAGCTGGTATGACTTGTAGCCACAAATTCTCAGACAAGTATATGTCTTGGAGTGTAAGCATCCCTAAGCTGAGCCCTCTGTCACACAATGCTTTGGAAACATTTAGCAGTTGATACACAATAAAGAGTCCTCTTGCATATGTCTTATCAATTAAGTTTGGACTAAAATTAAGGCAATCTAATAAGTTATTTTCGTAACTGTCTCTGTAAACTATAAAATAGTTATTTTCAGTTTCAAATGTAAACAAAGCAGCTAGCAGGTTGTAATGTGTGTCGTAGGACTTCATGTGTTTATTGGGCAACATTTCTTTGAACTCAATAAAATTGCCGGAAGCATCATTTCTTATTCTAATAATATTACAGCCATACAGTCTCAGTATGACCTCAGAGAGGAGCTGGTCATGCTCTAGTAAATTTACTATTGTACTTTCTCTTGTGCTCTCATTATTTTGACAGTATTTTTTATATGATTCCTTCCATAGGTTCCGTTGATTGCTTTGTGACACATATTGGAGTAACTGCGAGAATGTTAGAGGCGATTCCGCAGTGCTTTCGTTCAATTTGTACCGCGGTAAAGGCAGGACTTTTGATACTTTCTTATTTAATACCTAAAAATTAAATTACTTTTTCATTTAAAAAAAAACAAGCAACGAATAAGATTTTTTTTAAAGTAAAGAAATGATTGTTAAGTTACCCTTATAAATATTTTTCGCCAGGGATGAGGAACACTTTCACCAGGTTGTAAAGCAAAATCTACATTGTTCAAGGAAATATCGACTTCTAAATTTTTCAGCCACCTCCGTATCCAACTGCTATGGACGACTACAGTGAACAACGTTGGTGAGGTGGTAGGAAATATATTTTTACTACTTATATTTAATTCTTTAGCTATACAATCCATTTCTTATTGTTTTATTGTCTTTGTTTTGCTGTTTGCTACTGTTTGTAAAACTGACATTCACACATTTTTTGGATGACTGCTGACTGACACTACTGACAGGACAATCATAAACCAAGGAGGATAGCCATAGATACACAGCAAACTAAACAGAATTTATGTACAGAGTCACAAGAACAAGTACTGCGCTCATAGATAAAGTAATCGTTAATATTATGTACCTACGTTCAAATAGATGGCACTTTTAATTTTATTTAAATAATAAATTACAACTGAAAGAAAATGGAATAGCAAATATTATAGAAATAGCCTATAATAAATTTGATTAAGTAAATCGAACTATATGGAGTATTTTCATGGTCTGCTTGGTCGCTAAAAGGGTTTACTTAAAAGCTTAATAGTATAAAAAAACTATACCTTTATTTTTACAATTAATATATTGAACACGCTAGTACATAATTACAGTGGTCCCATCCCATCATAAGAATCAGTAATATTAATCAGTAATATTAATAACAAGAAATATAGAATAAAAAAATAATTTCCTTTCAGTTCCTTCCAAAATGTTGGAAATATTATTATAAACACAGTACCTACATATTTAAATCATTCACTTTTGAATCAGAGTATAGTTAACACAAGATTAGTACTTAATAACAGAACCAGAACATTTTCACATATTAAAATATGATTAAAATATTACATACATAAAAACATACTATTAACAATCATAAAATATAATAGACCTTTCGTATAAAGTTTCGTAGGTCACCTTTTTGTATTAAATTCTATAACCTTTAACAATCACTCTAGTTTACCAGACACTCTTTTAGAGTAACATTTCCACAGTGTATCCTTATATATTACAGCCTGTGTGTCGGGGCTTTTGGCTGCTACAATACCTCTTCCCACAACAACAATATCAGCACCATTCTCCAATATCACCTTCTCAGGAGTGTTGTACACCTGTCCAAGGTCATCCTTTGCACTCTCTAGCTGAACTCCAGGAGTGAACTGGATCAACCCTGGATCTTTGAATGTTTCTTTCTTTTGGCAAACAAACCCAGTTATCAGTTTTGGATACTTCGCAGCCATATTTACTGTGGCCTCAGTATAATCTGGTGTTATTAAATTACCCTGGAACACAAATTAAATGGGCATGGGTTTAAGAATATCAGACGAAGCTTGTACTGACAGAAACAAACATTCTCCTGAATAGTACATTGAAAAACATGATACAAAAAACTTAAAAAAGATATACAGCCTCGAAATAGAATTCTAATAAAATCGATAAATAGCTTGAGTATTAAACATTTACCTCACTGCTCATCTCGGCTAAAAGGAAAACTCCTTTCACCTCTTCCATGGAAGCGTTCAAAGCTTTCAAAATGCCTTCGCCTGGCAATGAATGTGCAGTTACACAATCGGCCCACTGTCCCACTTTATAAATCCCTTTTGAATATTGCAAAGACACTGTATTGCCTATATCTGCAAATTTTCTGTCTTCTAAAATAAGAAAATTGAATTTTTGTGCTAACTGCTGCAGTTGAGATATGAAGCTGTCATTGAAGTCTTCAATTATGTCTATATGTGTCTTAACTAAGCAGATGTGTTCGCCAACTTTTTCTAAAAGATTCAAAATGCTTGCAGCTGAAGTCAGGTCGACAGATAAACAAAGATTAGTCTTTTTTATAGCCATTATGTTGAATAATTGTTTTGCAATAAGATTTGTAGCCTGCTCTGCTCGTTTTTCATATGTCATCAAAATTCTGTCTATTGCTGGAGCTGAAAAGAAAACAAATAAGAAAAAATTATTATGAAAATAATAACACTTTACGCTCACTGTTGCCATAGTCACATACAAAAACAACTACACACCCAGAGCAGGAACAGCAATTTTTAATTTATTTTTTATAATTATCAACTCTTAAGATTACTAAGTCTGTATTCTTTAAGTTAAAAAAGTTAAGGAAGTTTAGAATCTTAATTTTTTTTGTCCTTAACTTAACAAAATAAAAAAATTAACAAATATGATTTATTTAAGTTTTTACAAGATTTATTTACAAAGCACATAATACAAACCTGTAACCGGAGCTTGAACATTCTTCAAATAATTCTCCACAACCACCCCCATTTGCTGCGAAATTAGATTGTGAGCAACTAAGATTGATATAAGCTTTGTCATAGTGAACAGAGATTTTACTTTCACCCTATTTGACTCCAGATTCTCCTTGCCGCCTTGTTCTCTATCTAAAATGATGATAGCTTCATCAACATTAAGGCCTTCCTTGCGTAAGTCGTTAGTTGTCTCGAGTACACTTGAGCCGGAGGTCACAACATCTTCTATGATAAGACAGCTGTCTCCCGCTTTATAATGACCTTCGATCATCTTCTTAGTGCCATACGACTTTGCTTCCTTCCGTCTCATGAGCATAGATTTCTTTGCCTTCACACTCAGGAGAGTTGCAATTGGGAGTGCAGTGTAAGGAACACCACATAAATGATTGTTTTTGTTGTCTTTTAGTGCAAAGTCGTAAATCAAATCTGATATCAGTTCCTGAAAAAGATAATGATTTATTTATTGATTGAAATATGTATGTAACAATATTTTTATAAAAATAAATAAGACTACCATAGTAAAAAGTGCAGATTTAATATCCAGACAAGTAATGTTGTTATTTATACATTTACTGTATACATTTTATAGACTGCTGAAGTCTAATCTTGGAAATAAAGTATATCAGTTAATTTTGGCTGCATGCACTTCTAGTTTGAAGGAAGGACTGAAATAATTGCCTTATACATAGAATTATTCGCTTGACCTCATCTGGTAATTTTTTACACTTATATTTTTATTTACAGTATTTTAATGATAAATATTAATATTTTTTGATAAAGCTTACCATAACATCCGGATAGCTCACAATTACTCTTAAATCAAAGTACACCGGTGTTTTTATACCACTTTTTGTAGTAAATTCACCGAATTTGACTGCTTGAATATTGAACAGGCTTACGGCCAATTCTTCTAATTTGCTATCGAAATTCATTATAATTTGTGGAATATTGTATGTGGAATGTTTAGAAGGAGGCGTCAGTCAATAAATACAAGAATTAAAAATAAGAATTTATCCTACCCAACCAATTAACAAAAATTAATAACTAAATCGAGTTTTATGTTTTGTAACCTCTAAATTTAAATCATGTCAAAGTCAAAATTGAATAGTATCATTTATGTAGCATATGGCATGGCATTTGATGATTTGACATAACACATGACATTGACATACGTAGCAGTCATAGAGGTTTCATATTAGCACAGACAAATAATGGTTTCTACGTATACACTACCTATACCTCATTAATTATAATCTTTGGTTGACACGATATAATGCATAGAGTTTGTGACTCTGTCTTAGGTACATCTAATGAAATCATAGAAAGAATGAAATCTAATCTAAGTAGTAAGTAATCTGCACAGGTGATAATATTCATACAAAGAAATGTTTGTCATAGACGCCATTTTGCCATATGCAAAGACTTAAAAAAAAAAAGAAATTCTAGCCACAGACTATTGAGGGAATTCATATGTCAAGTTCCGTCTTAGCGGAAGTACGTCATTACTGGTACGATAAAAAATTTTGTTCGGGAGTTTACGTTAATATCTCTTCTTAGTCTGTGGTAATATGTGTGTTGACGTCTTGACATTTGCGTTGCGATGATAACTTTGTAGGTAGGTAGGTACATCTATCTATATATCTTTGATATGGTATCGTGAAACGAAACGATGAAGTGAAAGTTGAAGTTTACTAATTGGCATATAGTTTTAAAAAAGAAAAAATATCCTCTTTTACATAGTTAAGCACTTTAATATCTCAGTAGTAATACGATAATTATTTATAATTTTATTATGCTCTCTAATTAAGTGATCTTGAAGCGAACGTGATAGACGAAAAGTGTAAAGTATTGTCCGCGATCTTTAATTTGTTAGTAATTAATTACGGTCATTCTAAAAGTAACACTTTCGTGAGGTGATGATTATTATCGTTATTAATTTTGACTGTGAACCGAGTGAAGGACTCAGGTAAAGGGATTTCGAATCGATGTAGGGGTAAAGTGTAGCCCACCCTATTTCCCGTCCGAAGTGGGGTCCCCTCCCCTCTGTAGGGGAAGTTAGGGCAGACAAAGGGTAGTCAAGTCACCCCTATTCGGAGGGGAGACCGGGCTTTGGGTGAAACCGTTGGTAGGGGAGGGATCTCTATTTCGAGTTTCTTTTTTTTATTCCGAAGACAGTAACGTCTCGCGCGCTTGTGGGAAAGTTTGGAGATCATCATTACAAAGTTTCGTGCGGTTTTTGAACTTTATAAACTTTTGGAGGGACAGAAATGGACGCGAGCTACGAAGGTATTTCTATTATTTCAATTTCGTAACTTGTTGAACTTTTCTTTAAAGTCAATTCCTTCCTATTTTCAGTTATTATTTTTTCGCTTCCAGTATAAAAATCCTTTATCCTACCACAGCCCAGTCAGAAGTTTTAAATGCTCAACATCAACTTATATTTTATCTTATATTTTTTAATGTTAAGAGCTATTCACAATAATCTATGTTACAATCTAGTTTTGAGATAATTTATTAATTTTGTTATTATTCTTTAATCACCTTATTGTCCATGGAAAAACTTGTTATTCTGTTTGACAGTTATACAATGTTAAATTACTTTTGGCACATTACGTTTAGTCACAAGAATTTGTGACAATTAAGTTTTAAATAACTTTTTATTGTACACCAATACACATATTATTTTACTTAGCAGTAATGTATTTAAGAGTATGAGTAATGAATAGGTATACAAAAGGTGGTCTTATGCTAAAATAGAAATTTCTGCCGTACTAACTTTGAGAAATTAGAAACCCAATACCAGAAAAACTTAGTTACAGGTTAGTAAATATCTCTGTTAAGTGATAAAAATGGTACTCAATTATGTTATTAATAAATAGTTAAATAATATAATATGTCATATAATATAATATGTAAGACACTGTATAAGTCAACTCGCACATTTAGTCTTTCCTGCATTGTTAGTTCAAGTTAAGGCCTGCAGCGTATTATATGTGTTTTATTTGCAATGACAACCATTTACATTTTTCTCTAAAATATATATACGCAACCCGTTTATATATATTTTTTTGATCCTTTGAGCCGGATAGACACATTCATGTAATATAAAGTATCATGATCTGTCTAGTATAACTTTGGAGTTATTTAATTAATAGCAATAAAAAAACTTTTTAGATGAAACAGCTGTCAAAAAGTTTCCAATTGGGCGATATGCACTGGCTTCTATCACTAAACTGCCCAATGGTCAGATCCAGTATGGATGCAAGGAATGTCCGGTCAAGCACATTGATAAAGAATTTTTAGAACATCACCTGTTTTTGCATTATAACGAACACAGGTTCCTGTGCGGAATATGTGGTGTCGGGTAAGAGACTGCAATTATTTCATGTTGAAAAATGATTCGTGAAGCACAAAGCAAAGTTTGGATTTAAAAAAATATTTTGACAAATTTACGTTTTATGATACAAGAGTCGAACCTTGCAAACCTAACAGGTATTATATTTGTCTGATTGTATTTCTGCATTATGTATTATTGTGCATTAAATACGAAATACGAATAGATAAGCATGTAGGCCTTTGTGATGCTACTAATGTGCACAAAGTTTTGGACTGACTTGACCGGATTCTGTTATTTACAAGATTAGTACACCTTATATTCCAAGTTATAAATTTAATTTTTTCATATTAAACCAAAGACTTGTGATTTTAGCCTAAAACGCAGAGAACATCTAGAAAGGCACACTCAAGGTCATATGGAGGTGAGACCTCATCTTTGTCCAGACTGTGGAAAAGCCTTCAAGCGGAAAGAGCATCTGAACATCCATAGATCAATACATAGCGGAGACAAGAGCATGTACTGCACAATTTGCAAAAAAGGTACATATTTTTTAAACATTACTTTGGATATTCTAATTGTTTTAAGGTCTATATAATAATTTTTCAAAGTAAACATGGTTAAAGTGTTAATAAAATAGGCTTAAATTATTTCAGTGTGGTATCTTTTCAATAAGATCCTATAATTATGTTCTTCTATGTGTGTGTTCTATGTGTCCTTGTGTCTATATTATTATGTTGAAACTGTAGCAGCCAACTAGTTGTAATGGGCATTAAAATGCTTAGCTAGGTTAGGCTCTTTCATATAACAGTATTTTTTTTAAACTAAAGGATTCCTTCAATGTTAGATTAAGAGCGGGATGTTCTTAGTAATTTAACTTTTCTGTAACCCATGCTATTATTATATAGGTATTGTAAAATTATAATAGGTATATTGTAAATAGAAAGGATTAGTTTCTTTGTAATCAATAAAGTCTTAAAACTACTATACCTACCAATTTTTTTCCGCCATTAGAAAATTTAGAAAGCTATGATATCCATAGACAATATTTGACACCATTTTGGATATATTTGTAAGAGACCATGGGGCACATCTAGTATAGGTACCTACTTATATACATAGATAATGGCGGTTTTTATGGAGCATTTTTTAAGTAAACAAAGCTACACTGATGCGGTGGCATCACACGCGATAAATAATTGACATTTAAAGTGTATTTCCTTGCTAAGAATAGTATAAAAGAAGTTTTATCTAAGTTTTGTTCAAGGTCTGTTACATAACTCACTATAACATTCACTGCCCACGACTTTTTGGCGAAAAAACGACCCCTCTACTCTCCCCAGAGAGATATTTCGAGCAGTCCCCTCCCAACTGGCGCTTGTTAGGAAAACCACCCCAAGTATCGGCCTACACATGTAGACTTTATGAAGCACCAAGTAAATTCTTATTTAAAGACAACCTCACATTTTTTTTTCTTATGCTCAGTTTACGATTTTCTCTTAGTGAAGATTAATAACTTAAGAAAAATCTCTAACTTTTATACCCATTTTAAACAAGCTTACGTACCTAATTAAGTAAAGACATACTACTTAATTAAACTTAAACTGTAGGTAACTTAAGTGAAAGTATCCTGACAAATAAGTTATGACATGTATTTGAGAAATGTACTCGATTTTTAAATTTCAAAATGCCATAGACAACTTTAAAAAAAACCAACTACCTATTATTATGTTTTCTGTTGAAAAATGGTTTACTTATCCTTAAATGCGTTCGATATATTATTATCTCCCTGTTGCATAGGCCTTTTATTACGCGACGGCCATGAGGGATATCGAAAGGTCTCGCACCGATTTCACCAGTGTGGAGGGGGGATTGTTCTCCCCTTGAGCGGGCGAGCATATTGCGTCATTCACCCTAGCCGGTTCTGAAACATCGTGCGGGTCGATAGACTAGACATAAATAGATTCTAGACTAGTCATATTTGTTAAGGTCTTGACCGGATTTTCTGTAAAAAGAAAAAAAGCGTTATTATTGTTATAGACTTAATAACCATTATTATTTTTTATTAAAAGTTCTCGCTTATAACGCTTAATGCCGCCTTATACTCAAAGCTTCATAGTAGGATTCTATGTGTCGTGGGTGCCATGGACACATACAAAGACACAAACACCCAGACCGATAACTTCATCTAGGTAAATTCATGCTTTAAATTCGTGCCCCGCCGAGATCGAACCCAGGACCCTTCGAATGGCAGACCGGTATGATAGCCACTACACCACACGGGTTGTCAAAAGCTTGATCCGTGCACGTTAAAAATTCAGAAAACCGGTTTATTAGCAGAATAAATTTTTTATTATGCCATACTAATCATCTCATATTATTTAGTTTCTCAATTCTCAGCAGGTATGACTGCGGTAGGCACTATGTGCCTTAGACAAATCTAAATGGGTTTCATTTTATGCTGTCACTAAACCGCTACTAAGAGTTTATTATTTTTAAAACAACACCATATTGTAGTCAATATTGGTATCCATGAGAAAACCATACAAGTCTTAAATCTAAGTAGGTATGTACGCGACAACTTTGAAGTCGATTTTTTTCGCAACGCGAGTAATAATTTTATTATACTAACTACCATACATTTCCACCAGCGTTCTACCGCAAGGACCATTTACAGAAGCACATTCAGACCCACAATAAAATCTTTACAAAGAACAATAAGAACATATGCGATGAAGACGGCGCGATCGTCGACTTTAAGCCGGAGGCGGACATCAATCAAGAAGGCGAGGTTCAACATGATATAATACAAGTAGATTACGAGGAGAAGCCAATCCTACCTGATGATGCGCCTGATGACACTAGTGAAGAGTCAATAAAAATGGAGGTGAGTGGCCATCTTGTTTTAGACCCAATTCAATAACTATGAAAGATCGAACATTTATCACTGAATTTTATGTTGTTCATTTGTTTAATACACTAGCTGTGCCACGCAGTTTCACCCGCGTTAAGAAGAAACGTAATGCTTGATAAATAAAGGGGTTTATGATTTTTGTCGCCTCTCTGTACGTAGATTTGGGTATAAAGGATGACATATTGAATACTAGCTGTGCCACGCAGTTTCACTCACGTTTAGAATAGTAACGTAATGCTTGATAGCCTATACCCTTCCTCATGAATGTAGCTATCATATACAAAAAGAATTTATCAAATCGGTCCAGTAGTTCCTGAGATTAGCGCATTCAAACAAACAAACTCTTCAGCTTTATATTATTAGTATAGATTTCGTGTACTTGCAATAGTTTAGGTGATTAACTTTCGTGTTGGCAAGACAGGCAGACAAACTCGCGGCACGGAACTCTATGTTATAACTAGCTGGGTGCCCGCGACTTCATCTGCGCAGGATTAGTATTTCGAGGAATTCACATAATATCTTTATAAATTGTAGCCTATGTGTTATTCTGATGTATAAGCTATATTATTGTAAAGTTTCATTCAAATCCAGTAGTTTCTTACGTAAAAGAGTAACAAACATCCATCCATCCATACTTACAATACAAACTTTCGCGTTTATAATTATTA
>DWAV01001629.1:0-13047 GCA_018231305.1 Noctuana lactifera | reverse complement strand
CCGACTTTCAGGATTTTTGTTTGTGTTCCTTGAATTACTTTTGCTTAAATAATCTCCCCGAACTTCGGCTTCATTAGAATATCCCACCGCTATATCAAAATTATTCGCGTGGGTGCTGGGTACAAGAGTTACGCTCTCAAGTCGACACATCCTGAAGCGACATTTTAAAGTGTAATTTAGATGTCTCGTGCGCGAACTGAACGTGCTCTGCTTTGCAATAATGTTAGGTAAGTTTTAACTTGCACCGGCAACGGCTTCTACTGTTTAAATAACTTGGCGCACCCCAATTCTGGATAGGCACTTTGTACCTAGGTGCCACAGAGGCGAAACGTTTGGGTCTGGGGACTCTATAGACTCTATAGTCTTTTCGCTCCTGTGTGCTCTGACAAGAGCGAAAAGAGGCGGCGGCAAGAGCCCCCATTGTTAAAACAAAAAAGTAAATCTTTTTCGAACTCCTGTCTAAAATTATTGCTTTAATATTGTGCTCACTTTGAAAATATGTATAGCGTAAATTGTACAGATAGGACTTAAAATTACTCTCTAAAACTATAATAATTGTACTTTTAAATTGTTAGTAGATTAATGTAATTCATACGACGAGTCGTATGGTATAGTAGTTGGTACTCGTAGTTGCTTAGGCGCGCTGCTGATAAATGATAATTTTAAAATAGATTTCTGTTCCCATCTAAGTGTAGACATCCATGAAACAGGGTATTCTTATTCTAAGCCGTTATAATTGTTAAAAAACAATTGATCGAGTTGGAGTACATAGTTTTAAAATAGTATACAGTATGAATGAAATGCCAAGCGTATAAACAGTAAACACCAAAAATGCTTTATTTTAAAGAGATCCAAGTTGAACCTTTGTTGACCCCAACCAGCAACAAAATATTATCTTTTTTATGCCAGTAATATGGCGGCCCTCGATGGGTACCATTACAAAGTTGATCGGTTCAAAGATATCTTAATACTACAATCCGCTCCATTTAGATGAAAATTACCCTTATTATCTAATGGTATTTCCAATTTTAAACGGTGATTTACTATGGATGGGTAATTAAAAAAGGAATAATGTTATTTAAATATCACAAGATCACAAGTAATGACCGGCAAAATTAATAAATTTAAATTCGAAAAAATTATTGCATGATCGAATGTTTAGTTTACTATGTATGTATACACAATCATTGATTTAATACCTATTCTATTATTATATGTATATTAACTAAAGTAACTACTATCTAATCTGTGGTAACACTAGTTTATAATAATATTAGGTACTAGCTGTGCCCCGCGGTTTCACTCGCGTTAAAAATATTTTCCCAACATTTCCCTTCACTGCTCTGCTCCTTTTGTTTGTTGAAATCAGTGCTCGAAATTCCGAATGTAGTAGCCACGTAATCTGTCCGTGATAATAATATTATTACATATTCAAATATTTTCAAACAGTAGTTAATTAAAATAAGACGTAACAATATCGGGGGTTCGAGGCCGACAAATAAAAGTGATTCGAATTGTATTTATCGACATAAAATTGGAATTTCTTATACCACGCACATTTATTATGCAACGTTGAATTACCAAAATATCAACCCTTAAATGGACGTTACTTAATTTTATGCCTTGGTTATAAATGTCTCGTCACGAGGAAATGTGTTTTACTACAGTAACTGCTTATTAACTTTATAGGTGTAAAATCAAACAAATGAGTACATTATTAAATGTTCCATGTATAGTAGAGACCAAGGCTCGGATGATTAATCTGAGCTTAAGAATGCGGTTTATCTTAAGAGCACCTTTTTATAATTAGACAGTCAGCGTGGATCTTAATAAGTTCAGTACCAGTGGAGTTTTAGTGTGGAAGAACCCCATACAAGCCTACTCACTCCCACTCTGGGTATCTGCTGAAGAGATCCCTTCGTTATCAAGAAAAAATGTGACTTCGGTAAATTAAATCTCAATACAAACAACACATAAACACGTTCACACTTCGAAATTAACATGATATTATTACAGAATTGCAAAAGTGATACATTCGGGTTGCTTACTTAGCAAAGTTCAGCTACAATAAACACCTCCTTAACTAGTTCACAGTTCTGTGCAAACCCGTTTTCGAGGTCTGTTGGGAAACAAATACCTAAAGTGAAGCTACATTTTGTCGAGCGGTAAGTAGGTACATATTTGTGTAGCACCTGAGGCGGAAAAATGGTTATGAAATCCCTACCTACTGATATGTAAAATTCGCTTAAGATAGAGTGTGACTAAGGTCACGTAATGGCTAGAAAACGTTGACTCCATAGATTTTTCGTCAAAGTGTCAAGTATGCTATTAGTGCTACTAGCTTTTACAGCTTTACTGGGCTTTTAGACAGCTACAGGAAGTCTGGCAGAATTCGAATTGTTGGTATACTAAAATTTACGATTACTTTTATAACTGAAATAGTTACAATTAACCTTTTTTGGTATGAAACCAAAGACATGAAATTAATCTAGTATAAATGTTATGGTTTGTATTTACGATTTTCAAATAATCAAAATATTATGTTGCAGGCAGGCAAGGTACCTATACAATATTTGGATTCTGAAAAGGTGCTGATAGGTTCCGTCCTGTCAAGCATACAACTACAGTAGGTCGCTAAAATAATATTAACTGCCATAAAAACTAGTATAAAATTGTAATGATATCTGTGAAATAAAGTATTTACACATGGGCGTACACAGGTTTTGATGAATCAGAAATTTCTACACGTAAATGTTAACATAAAAAATCCTGGGGGCAGTATTCAAGTTCCTGCCTCCGCATTTCTGAAGCTGGAATTCACAGAAACATAATAATTACTCGTACTGCTATTAAGCAGTACGAGCAGTTTATTAAAACTGCTTAGCTTTAGCATTTCTGGTGAAGCAAGTAGGTGCTTATTACTAGCAACCTTGACGCTGAAATTCTGAAAACACTCAGCAGAGCTTGTAGCACCGTGTAAATGGGCTCATTAATTGAAGAGTGAGACTTAAAAGGCTACCATAAATCTTGCTTCAATGCACTTTCACGCAAAATAGCTGATGCGAGTTAAACGAAGCGCATTTGAAAATACATAAGCAGAAAAATTAAACCGAAAATTTGAAGATTTTATTAGTAATAAAGAAAAATATAACGAAAAAGAAGGTTTAGCTATAATTGTTTATTTCAGGCTAACAATAGAAAACATGTTAATTATTTTAGCATCTTGTAAAACACTATGCATAAGTATAATTTAGGCTATTATGGTTCTGAAGCTTTTTCCAATACAGAAATCAAAAAAATATATATACCTATGTGCGTTACTCTTTTGTGCCATTTAAAGCATCATACTCGATCGATTCGTATTTATTATAACGACGTTTACCTATGTACGAGAACTAATTGATTCCATCTCAAGCGCAAAGCTCTAAAGCTTGTACAACATCAAGAGTATTATGTCACGATAAGATTTCAAACGTTGTATTAGTTGTTAAGTAAAACGACAGAAGATTAACCGGAATATAATGCTGGTTATTAAAATAACATTATGTTCTCATTTTTGGCAAAATCACACTAAGCTTTTATGACTGGCGGAAAGCGAATAGGTAATGAAGGATTAAAGCAAATTGAGCGGAAGTTAGAAATTCTACGATGCAATTGTAAAAATTTCAGTCAAACAATTGTCAGTAAAAAAATTATGTTTGAACTTTACTGATACTGATAAAATAGAACATGCTCACATGAAATGAAGAGCCTATTATCACGTCTAAGATAACCAAGAACGTGATAATAACGCTACGTTTTGAGCAAAAACTGAAAATCTTCACACTTGTTCACTAAGGCGGCGGCAACGAGTATCTTGTCATCCAGAATGATTAATGTTTTCAGAACGAGCTGCGGCCACCATTGTACCGGCCATTATGCCTCTGCATTTCAGCTTCATCTATCTCTATTATATATATAATATATATAAGTATAATATCTATCAACGCCAAAACAGTTTTGAAGAATGGAAGTAAGACGATTTTTTCGTACCTAATATTAAAACCGGTGGAAAATTGAAATGCGTATGGGTATTTTGTTAGAAAAAGGACATTTATAAAAACTATTGATCACATTTAAAAAAATAATATAAGAAGGGTAGTTAATGTTAACTACATTGTACCGATACAGTTTTATATTCTTCCAAATATTTAAGGCGTAGGTACCTACTGACGAACGCATTATATACTTCTAAATCCATTGAGATTTGATTTCGTGTTACTGAATTCGAAATCCTTTGACGTGTGTTGCCCAATCATTCGATCCTATTGAATTCCGCATACATCTCGGAATTTGCTTGTATGAATATTGTAGTTAATAATTGTTCCCGGTAATGGTGGCTCTGTATAAATGGTACGAAAATGTACGTTATTTATTCTCATATTTAAGTTTTTAACAAAGTTTTTATAATCTAGAAAAGTTACTAAGCGAAAGTACTCACGAATGACGTAATTGGATAGCGAGAAAATATGGTTGTACCTAATTCGAAAAAAAATGTCATTTTATTTTTTGTTTAACTCACTTGAGCGCACTTGTTTTTTTATTAATAATAGCTACGTGCAATCTTACTTAGATACTCAGTACAATTGCATCCCAGCGCTGTGGCTGTGTAATGAAACAACCTGCACTTGATTGATTGAATACTACTCCGTACATAAACGTGAATTATTGTAAGGCGTGTATCAATTAGCTCGAACAATACAATTTCTCATTTAGCGTGCAGTCCCACGGCAGAAATTAGGACATATGTGCAATTTGTGCAATCATTCACCGCACCTAGGAATAAATTCTATTAATGGCTAGACATGTACATATGATAAATTTTATTAAATATGTGTAGGTATTCCGTATGTTTTATAATTTGACTGTTAGATTTTTGAATAATATTAATAGGAAAGATAGAATTAAGGAATTTTAAGATTAGAGCTCTACGGTTCGATTTAAACGTTCATTCCACGTTCCACATTCAAGTTATGGAAAGATCTTCTTGATGATAGAATAGAAAAGATAACGCACTCGTACCTACAGTACCTAAACTTATAAACGCTAAAATTTAGACAGTTAAAAATGACAAACATGGCGTTTAAAAATTTTAACTGTGTAATAAAGAGTACTATACTACGACAATTCCACGAAAATAACATACCGCGTCCGCGTTACGTACCTTACCTACCTACAATGACTTACATGTCTACAATGTCATAACGAATAAGGACCCATCTACAGTCTGTTAATAACGATGCAAATTTATTTCATCACAGTGTAGTCAAAGTGAGCATAATATTTCATACATGAATTTATGAAAACATCATTACTCGTTTATAAACGAATCTGCGACAGGAAAACGAAAACACATAGATACCTATTGTAAGTATTTTCAACTAGTTTCCACAGGAACATTTTTAGATTAGATACCTAAGGTTAAAATGTTTAAGTTGCAAACGTGGAACAATTTTCTCCGCTCCTCAGTTTTGGTGTCAGGAAGAGGAAACGATGGAACGTCGGAAGTTAAGGTTACCGCCGACACGCAAGCCTTCATGATCTCGCCACACTGTCCACAGTAATTACACGAAGAGGGCGAGCAAAGTCACTTTATATTGAAAACTTCCCTGTAACACTTTTAAGTGGTTTATGCAGCCACTAACTAACTTCTTCGCCACTAACAAACTTACTCAAGAAAGTGTAATCAATAAAAAGAGGTTGAAAGATGTAGGGTAGATTTTTTCTGCACGTTTATTCCTGAGTGATCTTCAGGGAAGAGTGATCTTCATAGAAGCATACTCGACGACAAACTTATCTCATTACATAGCAGAAGCCTATGAAAGCTTTCCTTTAACATACGGAATAAAATGCTAATTCAACTTCGTTTCGACGTTGAGGATCAATATTTATAGTTCTATGCAGCAGTATTTTCATATAACTTGTAAGTAGTTTATGCAGTTTTCTACAAACTTTGTGAATTACGTAGCTCAATGAAAACATAAAGTATTCGAAGGAGAAGAGTTGAAACATTCGGCTTTAGGTATAAGTATAGGTACAGGCATAGATAAAATAGAACTAAGTACAGAAGCTCTGCTCCGCAAATACATTAGATATTTAATAGTTATAACTCACGTCACGAAAAAAACCGACTTCAAAGTTGTCGCGCACATACTTTTTTATATGGTTTCCTCATGGATGCCGCTTAAAATAATTGTAAATACCTAGTAGGTTGTGCAGTTAAAAAACAAAAATCACTTGGTTATAATCAGAATCCTTGTCAATATCCAGTTAATATCCCACAACTAAGTACCTACCTACAAATCTTGCTCAAAAATGTTATGAATAATATTAAAACTGTTTACAGAAGATATACCTAAAATAACTCTGTTCAATTAAGTTTTTCTAGTATATACGGTAATTAGTTTAGCCACCAATAAATGCGAGTAGCATCATTAATTTTGATCTATTTGGATTCTGTGATCTCATTACGTAATATACTTAATTACTTTTTGGGTCTAATTAACCGAATGATATATTCATTCCAAAAATCGACGAAAGAGCGACTAAGGGCCGCGCCACTGCGTAGCAATGCATTTTCGCAGTTGAAATTATTTTGAATCTTATTTAAACACGCTTAACGCTAATATTTCGTTGGTTATGTCACGAATGTTGTAATATGCATATTGTCCGCGCAATCACACAGATACACTAAATTAAAAAATAATAATTTTTGAAAATGTAATTTTCATTTATATCAACTTCCCTTCCTCACTCCCTAATTTTCAAACCATGAAACGAAGATATGTCGACACAAACAAGCCACTGAAGCAATTACAGATCTAAAGTCGCTGTTCTTTTCAAGCCACGCAGCATTGTAATCCGAATAGAGAACCGTCCAGTCAGGGCGGCGCCGCGATCTTTACTCTCTCATAAAGCGAGATTTGCTACATTGATAAGGTAATAAGTAATACCTATCTTGTTTCACCATGATCATCATCATAATAAATCCATCACAATCACTTCTGTCCACTGGTCTCGAATACGAGAAAGGTTTTTAGGCCATAGTCAACCACGATGGCCAAAGTAGGTACGGGTTGGTGAATTTTACATGCTTTTTGAGAACTTTTGAGAGCTGTATTCAGATTATGTTATGTCCCGATGTTTACCTTCCCCGTTACTCCGTAGCTAATGACATTAAATTGCTTAAAAGATTTTTGCTGTTTTTAATCCGTTTTAATCATTTTATTAAATGAATACATAATTTAAGGAATAATCATTAATAGCCATCATAACTTTTATTTAAGTTCTTGGTTCAAATCTTAACAAGAAGTAGGTAAGTTTATAAGGCCATGCAGCAATGTAAAGAGAATAGCAGAGGCCGATCGCAGTCTTGGCGGCGCCGAGCGAGAACTTAGTTACTTTACTTTGTCATAAACAAACTTTGCTACTTATTCGAGAATTTCGCGAACCTATTCATAGTAATTGCTGTCGTAAGATCCATCTTTCCCATTCTTCTCTGTCAGGTAACTACCTACTAACTTATCATTGCAATATAATAGGTACTGCATTTTCTGCTGAAGTTATTTTACAGGATCGGAATTTTGCCTACTTATCTACTCTTTGGCAATAAAGTAAATCTTCGAAAGGAATAGGGTAGATAGTTATCCAAAATAGCTAGTCAGCTAGTCAGCTAGTCAACTGAAATACTTATCTAATACCTATGAGCTGGCAAAAGGCAATCCTTACATACATTCTATATGAACAACTTTGGGCCCAAAAATTCAAAAATATACGTATTAGATTTAACCAAACAATCACGCTGTTCCATAGAAACTTTGCCCTGTTTTTCATCCCTCTTTAAATAAATTATATTTCAAAATTAATTATGAATGGTCATCATCCTAATAATAACAAACTTTCAAAATTTAGAGGTTCCTTAAAGGCATAATACGTACAAGACTTAGATATGGGTACGTAGTTTTATTTTAAGTGATTGTTGTCGATGATTTAGCATGGATTTTTTAAACATTATTAATTGACACAAAGACAACTTCAGTAATTACAGTTATTTTGACTTGTTTACGACGAAGTGATGCCATCACAATAGCGAGTTTATAGAACCACTTGATTATACGCCATGATTAGTATTCATGCGTATAATCCCATCTGCTTCATTGCGACGGAGATTCACATTATCAAAATTAAAACGACACGAAAACAATATGTTTACGAGCTTTTCAGTGCAAAGTGTAAACAAATCTCATAACCCATTCAGCTGAAAGTGAAATCTATTTTGTTCACACATAACATTTTCACCGTTACTTGAAACTATGTACGATATATTATGGTAGCACTTATCGAGAGTGTAACTATAAAAAACGGATTCGGAATTTTTTGGGCCGAGAGACGCGAGTGTGACATAGATTTCATTATATTGCCAGCGACCACGCACGAGCGATTCATGAATCATAATACCGTCACAGCTATTTTAATTAGTGCACAAAGGAAGCCCATACATTATGTATGTTTGTACTGTGTATAATAACGAACAAAGCGAAGGAATTTTTTAATAAAAGCAACCACAAAAACGAACGCGTCCGTGCACAAAATAAGTACCTACACAACCTACCTACTGCAGCAAAACCGCAACTCTCGTGAAAGCAAAAGCTATATCGCTGTAACTATGGCATTAACCGACAACGCTGCTTCAGGGATTTTAAAAAATTATTAAAATTATTACATTTTAAACGTTTAAAAATTTTTCAGTAAACTATAATTGTTTGAATTAGGTACGTCTATATTTTATTATAACATTAATCTAACTAATCTTATACAATTCTAATCTTCTTAATAGGTGATTTCTAAGCCAAAGGTCCATTACTGTTTGGTTTTGTTTTGTTTTAGTAAATTATGTATATGTAGAGTGATCATGGATAGTTATTTAAATATGGATTTTATGTGGGTTTAATAAGTTATTGTAAGCAATGGCTCAGTAATCATCGAGCGGATTATAAACAAATCAGTAACAGTAACTATGAAGTTGTGTAATTGTGGATTCGTATAAAAATAGGTAATAGACTGTAGTATACGTGCAAGTACCAGGCACCGCCAGAAGTATGTAGGTATGTGAATTGTGAGCGGCAGGACGATGGAGGTATAAAGACTAACCTTAAGACTGTGCAACAGAACGGTGGAGGAGGATACCTCTACTTGACACTTGAATTCTATAAATAAATACTCGTTTCTATAGAAACAAACGTCTATCAAGTCTTGTCAATCGCACCCTCATCCGTCTCCCTAAGGAAAACTAGCGCCTTCTCTAAATAGAACAATTATTTAGATGTTGTCCATTAAGTTACTTGTACCTACTCTTCTAAAAAACTTGTTTTTAATACCAATAAATTATAAGCTTGAATATTTGTATAGGTAATAATAAGAATCTTGACATTATTGTGAAATTCCATTGTCGTTTTTCCATTAGAATTGCGTTGCAGCTCAATTTAATTTTGATTAAATATATCTGTTATTTCGAAAACTATAATGAAAAATTATTCTTATTATACAGCCACTTACGAGTAGGTCCCATGGAGCCTATTTTCGAACTACATATAACACGTAGACGCAATCGAAACAAATGCTGTCTACAATTTTCTTCGATGACTGTTACTTAGGTATTCTCGTATTCCATCCGTTCATGAATTACAAAGAGTAAGGTACTCACAGTAAGTGGCGCTGGTGAGCCGGTCAATGGTGTCCTGCTTTAGTTTGGAGTTTTTCTTGCCCATTTTCGCGCGTAAGCTCTGAAGCGTCGGTCGACACTAGCACCAAGCGCAGCAAATGTCCCTTTATGCCACCCGGAGTGACTATTTACATATTATTCTCCTCGCCGTGTGTCAACCTGTAAAAAACAACACCATTAACATTTTCGTAATGTAAGAGTGCTTCGTATTTTCGTTGACATCTTTAATTAAAATGTTTTCTACCCATAAAGGGTTTCGAAAGTAATTCCAGTAAAGTAATTTAAGAGCAACGTGTGTCTATTCACAGTATATTTCTAGTTGCATTTAACCTACTGGTATAATACTAGGTTTATATTGGAGTTCAGACAACTTTGTTAAATTACTATAGTAATAGTATAATTGATACCATCTTATTCGACACGAAAGTCAGTTTAAGCTTGGAATTTGTGTATTAGTCGTACCGGCCACATTTTGTATGTCACTAAATTTATTATAACGACAATAGTAATACCCAACGAATTAATATAATAAAGGCTAAAGTAATTTTGCTCTTCATTAAATATAATCCACTAAAGGATAGCAGGTCGACCGGCCAAAACGCTGGCCGGGGACGCAAGCCGCGTTACTTTGCCATAATGTTTATGAGGGGTCGTTGGAAAAGTAGTCCCTAGCGTTTTCTTCTTTACTCCCAGTGCTCGAGCAAGCTATGACCCTCTCGCTCGATATAAATTATAGCTGTTTTCCTCCCCTTGAATATAGTAGGGCGAATCGCGAACGGAGCGAGATGTAAACGAAATATTTATTTTGGCAAATCTTCATCGAAAACAAGCCATTTATAAGATGACAATAAATCAAGAGCTCCGTTTAATTTAGTAATCCCATTTTACGAAGAGCCTTAATGAAAGCCTTAAATCAACATAGTAAATATCGATTTTAGATAGGTGAATTGTTTGTTCTAACAAACATATTAATATGGAAGATTATGTCCTGAAATGATAGGTTTTTACGCTGAATAACGGGACCTACGAGTACATATTTTGTATGATATCAAAGAATGTTTCGTATCCAATTTGGATAGGTCCTAAAAACGGCCATTTCTAAAATGTCATTCTCAAATTTTTCGTATACTTTTTCTTATATTTAAAAATATATATTTAGTAGATTAAATCTTACAATCGTCTATAAGTACCTAGCTAATTTGCTCCATATTGAAATAATATTATATTCAACAAGACGTCCGAGTGTTAACACATGCAGACCGAAGAACGGTTACAATACTTACAATATACTTTATCGCCAATAAGCTACATAAGTACGTCCTTCAGACGTGAAATTACACGAGGTTGCCTCAGGCGAGCAAGTTTTATGGTTTATACATTTCTATAATTTCCCGTCTACCTTCCTAGCAGGATGTCACTAGGCACTGAATGCTAGCATTTTTCTTGGAACAATATTCTTTATTTTCATGATACAAATATTGCCTTTCGTTGTAAAGTCATTTGTATATGTCAAAATAATTTAATCTACAATGATATCTCTATTAAGATGACAATTTTATGAATATACAGAATATTAGAGTAAATTTACCCTTGTATGGCTCCGGTAATCTTAAATGGCTGAAAATTTAATAATTACGATGAATCTTGAACATATCGGAAAAAAAAACCAGACTGAATGGGAATTTAATTGCATTCGCTTCGTAAAATATTACAGGTAGAACTATGAAATGATCTAATAAATTGAAAGCTAAACTATTACAAATAATAAGTCGGTACCTACTATTTGCAATAATTTTTGTGTTTTGATCTAAGGATGTGATTTTATAACCATTTGTTTGACATAAATATTAAATCCTAATTGTGTTGTTGTTTGTATGCTACGATGATATCTGGTAAACTATTTATAAATGCACTGAACTTCCGAAATGATATACCTACACTATAAACATATACGTATGTTATAAAATATTTCCTTCCCGTTGTTGATTGACCTCAATGGAGCATTAATATTTTATTATAGGTAATATTTTAAGTAAAATAGGGTAGGCTTTACATATTTTTATTTTTACTTTACAGATTTAAGTTAAGACGAGATGAGATATAAATATTATAGTTATATTTAGTGTATAATATTATTGTGTGTAACTCACTTCTATACGTATGTATATACGAGTAGATATTTTTTTGACTGACTGACTCTCACCATAATACCTGCTTCATATACCTACATAAGGATCATATTTTTATGTATCAGCATAGATTTTTCTGGATTTTTTATCAGATTTTGATAGATAATGTTTAATTAAATGCTTGTAAATAGTTTCGGTCTACTATAGTTACTTTTTGTCACTTCCACTATTGTAACTATCGGGGAAGATACTGTCCACTGCAACACAGTGCAAACTAAAACAGAAGACAGGGATTCCATAATGTAATTACTATGACAATATTGTCATAGTAATTATCTTTAGTTAGTTAATATGATCTAAATAAGATCTAAAATATTTTGATTTGAATATCTTAGATTAGGGACACTACCTGCTACCTAACTTACCTAAAGTATCTAAATTAGGATCTTTTCATTTTCTATTTATCTATTCATGATACTAAAGAAAAGGTTAAATATATAATTTCCTTCTTATTCGAGTATTTACCTTAGCATAACTGGTTTATGGGTATCGTTCGGTAAAAACGGTTTGAAATCATCACAATGTAAAAAGTAAATTTCAATTCACTTTCACACTGACTATTCAATCCTTTAATGGTTCCGATATCTGAAACGAGAGAAAAATCTCTTTTTACTATTCGATTACACTACGTGTGTGTATTTCGATTCGCGGGGCACTTAAGCTCGCTCTATTTGCCTAGAGAAATTGGGAAATCCCCTAAAAACCCAATATTCAAAACTTTCGCAACTTAGTCTATGCAGTGTTCATAATTATAAACGTGGTTTTCCTTATTTAAATAAGGAATTAAGAACGCACTTTTATTTGTACTCGTGTAACTCGGAACATGTTAGGATAGTTGTTATTATCTAACTAT
Source organism: Noctuana lactifera (assembly GCA_018231305.1). NCBI lineage: Eukaryota > Metazoa > Arthropoda > Insecta > Lepidoptera > Hesperiidae > Noctuana > Noctuana lactifera. The sequence continues at coordinate 245 of DWAV01001629.1, read as the reverse complement.
TTGCAATTATAGCTATACCTATCTATTCTGTAAATTTTTTAGTTATGTCCTGTCATCTCTCTCGAAAAAAAAAATCATTTCACGGATTAATAATTGCATAAGGATATTTATTACGACAAACTAAGTAGTAGATTTCTTTGAAAGTTAATTTTAACGCATAAAATTTCACACTTAAAACACAAAATACCGGAACGCGAAGCATATACGTAGCCAGTCGCTTTGCAATGCTATAACAATGTAATGAG
>DWAV01001628.1:0-13050 GCA_018231305.1 Noctuana lactifera | reverse complement strand
ATCATTTGTGATTTACACTTCATTTTAAAGGAGTGCCGAGAGATTTTTGCCGCCGGCTTTTTTCTCCCGGCCTACCTTAGCCAAAAGGGCGCCTAAAGCCGATGTACTATGATATTTGACGTTTATCGAGTGTATACAAACACGTTATGATGAATAATAATGTTTTTTATTTATTTTTATTTTATTTTACTGTTTTGTATTTAGGTATAAAATCAGTTGCACTACTTTGCGGGATGATATGGGGAGATATTTAAAATGTATGTAGGATATTCATATTTCCAAAGTTGTCTCGCTAGTTGATGCTTAATATAACAGCAAAAAGCAATAGCCGCCTTTATACTCTTTCACGCAGCATTTTATATTCTTTCAGAATATCTCCCGAGACTCGTATTCTAAGTTTCCTTTCGCCGAATGCGGGCAAATGTCTGATACGTAACAAGAAATATTTTATTAGCCTCCATCTGCGGAAGGGATTTTCGGAAACAAATTGGCTTCTAACACCGTGGTCTATAGAAGCATGTTACGTTTATTTCGTGAACGTTACAATTACATTATCAATTTTCTGTGCTTAAAGAGCGTACACTGTACATAGCTAAATAACCAATTTTGCCTATAAAACATTATAAATTAAACATTTTGTCATGAGTCTAAACCGAACAAAAACACAACTTCTTTGGAATAATCGCCATGTCACGTTTAATTTTGTACTATAACCGATTCATTTTCCATAAGTTGCGTTTTACTAAGTTGAAACCTTATAAATAACTAGCTTTTGCCAGCGACTTCGTATGTGTGGTTTTCATAATTAATTTGACCAAAGAATTACGTTGACCGTGCAAAACTTTGCCGCCGTTTTTCATTCTCTTAGGGGCAGAATTTCGGAAAATCCTTTCTTATCGGATGCCAACGACATACGAACGTCGTCCAAGTTTCAGGTCTCTACGATCAGCGGTTTGGGCTGAGCGTTGTTCCGTCAGTCAGTCATTAAGGACAAAGGATTTTATATGTAGGTCTAGATTCTTATTTATATTATAAATTGACTTTATAAGTAGAATTAAAAACTGAAATATTGGCCGGTCATGCGCTTTCTGAATCAAGCGGTATCCCGCAAACTTTTCCAGGTCATCAGTCCAGGGTAAAACGACGATCTGTGTTTTGTTTTGCTGAAGCATGGTTACTGCCTTCGAAGTGAGGCATTCGAAGATTCTTTCCCATCAATTTTCAGTTATTCGATCGATGTGGCCGGTATTTTGGTTAGTCCCTAGATAACGTAGTAGTAAAATCTTATATATCACAAGGCACTGTTAAGAGACAAAGCGATGCATTTTTGCACTTTGGAGGGCTTATTTTTATTGTAAATATTATTTTATCTTTAGTTTAGTTTCTTTAATTATATGAGTTGTCTGTTTTGTAATTATAAATGTCATAAGGTTCAAGGTGTTGCAAGTTTTGGTGTTAGAGACATGAAACTCACAAGTGCTCCTTATTAATAGCACGCAGTTCTGAACGTTCTCATCTCTGGGTAACTTCAACATTAGATTTGAATTAAAATTTATAGGATTACATTCTTGAAATATTTTTTCAATTCTACATTTCCTGCCAAAGTTGAATCATTGAACGAGTAGAAATATTCGGTAGGAGTACTTTTCCCGACCTATTTTTTTCTTACTTTTGTTTACCGAAGAAAAATTATTAGCCATTTTTTATATAGGTACAGAACGTTCCATAAACAATATGACTTTTTATCCCCCACACGAATTGTAATTTTATCAGTAGACACAAATTGGGTCCCAACTTTCACAGAACTTGCCAAAGACTGCAGCTTTAAATGTAGGTATATATTTTATGATTTAATTATATTTATTAATAAACAGTTAATCGACGAAAGTCTTCTTTCGTTGCTAATATTTCTGGATAATATTCGGCTAAATGCTACTAATTCTGTTTGTGCAACAAATTATCTTAAAGTAGCTTCTATATTCAAATAGGGTTTTTGGCGGTGGGTGCGAATAAAGTTCATTAGTCATTCAGAACCGTCTTCGTTCCTTGGAGCTCCTCAGAGATATTTTATTTCGTTTCGAAACTCCGCATCCGAAACAAAATTAAAATTTCGTTTCCTTGAAACATATTCTACCTCCAAGCTTTTACTGTCATTCGTATATCAATCACCTTAAGGAACGTGCTTCACGGCCGAAGATAGTATTATTACTTTGATTTTCTTTTACTGAATCACTAAATATTTATCTATTTGTAATATAGCATATAGGGTTATAGATAGATGTATATGTAATATGGCAAATAGACCAAAATACAAAAGAAACAAAAGAAGACCCGCTGATGACACGCAAATTGTAATTTACAAGTATTTAAGACGTTCTTCATCTCAAATAAATAAACAATAACAGATTGTTAGACAAGAAAATGTAAAATTCAATTTGTCCAAGGACTTGAGGAATGTATTTCTAAATATTAAAGTCGTACAGAACCGCGATATTCCCTTTTAATAAAAGTTCTGGCTTTGTTGCCTTAATTGAAATCAAATTTCAAGAGTGACACAGCTGCTACGTTTCGGCCGCGGCCGCAAGTAAAGTCCGTTTCTTCCTTTCTAAAATTATCGATTTATTTAATAAAAACTTCTGAATAACCTTGTGGTGAGTAATTTAATAAAACTAGTGTAAAGTGTTAATTTTCAGGTAGTCTGAGTGGAGAAAGTGAGGTATCCACTAAAGGAACAACGTTAATTCCTCACATACTTTTTCTTTTGTTGGATGCAATCGTTTTTGTCAAGGGTTTAATATATTCACGCATCTTATTTAAGTACTAACTTACTAAAAAAAATATTTAAGGACGCCAAATAAAAGTTAATGTGTCTCGAATAATACCTACAGTCCTACATACAATAAATACCACACGCAAAAACAATGTATAAATCTTTGGTACGACTTCAAGAAAGCTACGTGCTACGAAATAAAACTCAGTCTACAGAGCTACGCCGTATCGACATGCTTAGCTTACGCTTTGATTGTCAAATTACAACTGCTACGAAAAAAAAGAATTAGGGAAGACTATTTCGTATTTTTGTTAAAAGTTAAAACAAAATGGCGGATATAATTTAAAAATGATTGTTTACACTCACATGTAATGTTGAATGTATGGGAAAAGTCTTCAAGAATTGATTTTGGAGTCTGTGCCCCGATTATACTATAGTCTATAGAATACAGGCTAAGTGCCATTATCTGACTTTCTTCACACGGAATTTCGGCCATGTTTAATTTTGCTTTAATCGATTGCTCTATGGAATTTAATTTCAGTTTCAAACCTTTTTTCACTTGATTGTCTCAGAAATGCAGAAAATCTGCTGGCTAAGCTAAGAATTAATTAATTTGCAAGTTAGAAATAAAAAATATAAATTACCTATCATTTCTGCCAACACCACATATTTTGTCCTAACAACATATTATTATATGATTAGAATTTGTTATCGGGACAAAATATGTGCTTTTGTTATCCAGCCCAATAATAATAAAGCCCTATAAAATAATAAAGAACACAAAAAAAAGTGTAAGTATTACAATTCACAGCATCTATACAAATTAAGACACACACACACATGTATTTATAGAATAAAGCGAATAAAGTTTTTAATTATTTTTTCTCTTATTTTTCCCGATGTCTTTCAGCAGTAATTAAGTGAAGCCGTACTCTTAATTTGCTCGCCAGTGCGTTGACTGTACATCTTGAACTGTATATTGAAATAAAGCTTCTAATTTATTCTGTTGTAGTACGAACAATCCCTACTGTTCTTGAGGCGAAATTATGATATAAATATGCTAGTGGTCTTCATCTAAAGGAAGATTGTCCAAGTATTGCATTCATAAAGAGAGTATGACTTAAGTTTGCACTTCAAAAGAATCCTATTACAAAAGATCTGTCCTTTCTTTGGGGTTAAGAAAACTACGACAAAACTTAATTTGAAATTTATCTACAAGCGGTTTCTTCATAAAGAAAACTCTACTTTTTTTGCTTTCTTCATTCTTAGGGTTCAGTTATAAAAACATTGAGTCGTTAAAATATTTATACCCATTTATTCTGGTACATTTAATCATCACTTGTAAATTTTTGAATGCGATTGTACCACCTCTTATATAAAACTTCTCAAAATCCCATGTATAAATTTAGTACTAAATCTTACCCCAAAATATATTTTGGTTCCGCTTAAAGGGTTTACCAATAAAGAAAACGTTTCGCGCCGCGGGGTAAAATCAACTATATATTATTAAGAAAGGATTATGAACACAGAGCAATGAAAATCAGAGGAACTTTTTCTTAGAGCTTATTGTTTTCTGAAGCAAAGTTACAACAATAATGCTATCTTCTCTTTCAAAGAAGCTGTGTGAGGCCTGAGGCGTTCTCACTAAAGAAATGAGTTAATGGCAAGAAAGTGAAATGTTTCGGTACGCGTCCGGCTAAGGTTCCGATAAAATATGTGTACTATCATGTTACAATTGCATGCATTTAAAACATAAAATTGGTAAAGGAAAATAAACCAAATGATTTTATTATTTAGTTGGCGACCTCCTCGCGAATCTTTCGTCTTGCGGTTTCCACGGAAGGTTAGATAGTTTCCTTTCAAAGCTGCACACTAAGGTCGTTGTAGACGGATGCTACTCAAACATGACAGTTGCTAATATTGCATTCCTCGCTCAGTTCTGTCTCCCAGCCTGATTAAGTTTAAGCAATGATCTTTCTGCAGAGGCATTCCTGTCGGAAATACTTCTCAACGAGCGCTAAAAGAACTGTCCTGTTAAGCCAGAAACCCGATTGCAACTCCCTGGTGTTGCCTCGTATTCACTTCAAAATATATCTTTAGAAATGTGTTATTATGAGTAACGTACCGTTTTTTATTTACAATCTTAAGTTCAGTTAAATAATTTACAAATCTTAAATTTCATTATAAGATCATGTACAGTTAGAGTAAAATTTATTCAACCAAATAAATGTGCAACTCGTATGCAAGTATTACATAACAATACAGTACACACAATCGCATAGCACGTAGGTATAATTCATTGCGACCGTACGTAACCTCTGCGCGATATTTACTCACGTAGCATGGTGTAATAGATTTTGCCATAATGCGTCAAACAACAGTAATTTATGATCAGATATTTGGCAACCGTCGTTTGCCGGAAAAGCGTGATAATTCTAGTGAGTGGGTGCAACGCTTAAGGCGGCACGGCACGCGTGTTTCATTGATACCGTGAGATACTGTGAAATAGTTTGTTCAATACTTAATTATTTGGTATTATTATGCTATTGACTAGTTCATTATTTAAGAATCGGTGGCTACCTTAATCTACTGATAAAATTAGATGCGTTTTGGTAACGGAAAGGTTTTTCTCCTCCGATATCTTTATTAGCTTTTAAATTCGAAACTGAAAAGTAATAAAATAAGTTACAGTTTAAGATAACATGCTTAATTAGCAAAAATTATTGGAAAAAAAAATAGAAAACAATTTTAGTATAGTTATTAATATAGCAGAATAAAAAATTAGGACTCCGAAAGTGTTACAAATTTTTTGAATGTTTTTTAATTTCTTATATCTTCCACTCAATATTAGCTTTAACGATGACGGCTTTTCTTTTTATGAATTATATTGCGTAATTCATTTTGCGCTAAAAATAGTGTATGTTTGAATGAATGAACAACTCACAAATTATTACTTTTGAATACGAATCTCATTAGCTGAATAAAATAGCTCCTACGCTGTAATATTATAATATTTAGAGACATTTACAATTTGACCCTAATTGAATATCGATTAGGCAAAAATAGATACGAAAAACGCGTGAATAAATCCACGAGTCTATTTCAACGGGAGCCTTCGACAAATATTTACCGTAGAGATACGAGTATTTCTGTAGAATGTGCATGGGACTGTGATGTCTTTCCAAGCCGCCTTTCACAGAACATGCTTTATCTCTTTGTGACGTGAAGGAATAACTTGAAATGGTGCACAAAAATGTTCGTAAATATGAATATGACTGTATTAATACCAAATAGGACTTTAGATTCATTTAAGTCAAGACGTTGCTCTAAGAATATCGAGCATTTATTTATGTCCTTGCTACTTAGTGAAATTTTTAGAAAATGCAATTTTAATTTGTAGCTATCTCGACTATACGAGTACTTGCAACTTGTACTTACTCCAGACGTACTTGTCGCTATTTAACACTCGCAGTTACTAATTTAACAGTAGCACAAACATAAACTGCCGCAATGATATATATGCCTTCAACCCTTTTTATGTCCTACTGCTTGGCGCGTGTCTCTCCCACAACCGGGGAAGGCCTGGAGCATACTCCACCACGCTGCACCAATGCGGATTGGTGGAGACACGGATTAGTGGCCAAACCGTGTCGGATGTTGTCAAACCGCCCAAAGGGCCTACGACTAGGTTTAACGACATTTATCTATCGATAACAACCGGGACCGACGGCCTAACGTGCCCTCCGAAGCACGGAAGCGCGCATGAAATTTGCCACTAGCGGTCATCCATCCGAGTATCGGCCGCGCCCGACGTTGCTTAACAGTGAGATCGCTTGCGATGTACACTACCAGCGGGGACTATGCACGATTCACAAAATATATGATATGAAAAATATTTAAACTAAATTTGAAATATAATTCGGTCTGCTTTATAACAAGCATGTTTATATAATTACCGAACAAATTCATAATATAATATAATGATGAACTGAACTAAGTTTACTATGTCGCATGTCTGTATTTACCTCATGCAAATGAAAAATCCTATTGTTAAGTCCTCAAATTAAATATTAATCCCGTAAGTACTTCAACAAAAAAGGGAAAGTCAAAAAGACTTGCTAGTGGATTAACATCATATCCATTAGGGGAATCAAAGCCTGCCTTACCTATCCCGTTATAACACAAACGGCTGTAATATTTTAGACTAGCAACATAAATTTTATATTACGGATGATGTGATTTATCTTTTTACACAAAACATTTTGTTGTACTTGTGTTTGTCACTGAACGAGGAGGCAACGGCTGAATTGTTTTTGATTGATTTATTGTAAGTGTTTGAATTTATCCCGGGCTTGATGGATGGTTGTAAATAATTTGGCAAGTGCAACGCTTCTAGTATTGTAAATGTTCAAAGACGATGGTGACCACTTATCATCCCATCAGGTGGCACGTATGTCTTTTTGTTAATTATTGAATCTATAAAAAAATATTAAAAAGCAAATTCTGCCATTCTTTTTGTCCTTTATGCGTTACTAAACTATCTGATCACAATAGAGCTTATAGAAGTTACTGAACGCACTCCAGCGAAGTTTCCCATCATACTTATGAAACTTTATTTTAACAAAAATATTAAAACCAGTATTCACAGTAATTATAATAATGTACGAAAACTCTCTTAAATAGTCAATTATTATTATTATTAATTAATTTGTAATACGTATATTTTTTAATAAACTGTACATTACGTTGCTTAAAAGGTCCGAATTAAAAGCGTTATATTATTACGTTGAGAATGCGGAGAAGTGATAGAAACGCGAACTAAAAGACTAAAGACAATTTATCACGAAACGAAACAGTAAAATTCGAAGTGAAAACGTACAAACTTGTTGCGGGTGTACGTAACACTAGAAGAGGGAAATTTCAGAAGTTTCATTGAAAGGGAATAGACCATTAAACAAGATTATTAAAGAAAAATAAAAGAAATAAAACAAGTCGTGCGTATGGAAGGCGCAAGCGGGGTGAGCGCAGGCGGGCGTCGAAGGGACTAGGGTAGTGACTCCGGTGCAGTCGACAGTCGACTCTCAGCGGGAACGGTCCTGCGGTCCACTCCAGACCGCAAACTTCGCTCCTTCGACTAGAGTTAACTGTGACGGCGCGAACATTGTATAAAGTGTTTTCCGTTCAGCGATGCAAACATGAAAGTCACCAACAAAATAATTATGTCGCATAAAATGCGAGCCAAAAGATACTATGTGCACAAAAAATCGAAAACTTTCTTCCGTTTATGCCAACTTGTGTTTCATTTATTTATAATAATGGAGTTCACGCGAGGGAATGATGCCGCGAAAACTGAAAGAATCAAAATACCTCTTGGTAAGTTTAGCAATAACAAATATTTGTTTAGATTTAATTGATGTCTTTCTTAAAATTTCAGCTGTTTTTATTTTATTTGGTTCTATTCCTATTTACTTTTTTTTGCGTTTATTTTTGTGACTTCATTTAATTAACAGATGTTTTATTAAAAATTAATTTTAACACTTACTAATGCAATATTATATTAAGCTAAATTAATTTCAACCACTTAGAATTTATCAGCTTACAAATTACATAGATATTAAATGATAAATTGACGGTGACTACTTATCATCATTTGGCTTGTCCGCCTGTCTCTTAGGCTTAGAACATAATATAAAAAAAATTCAAGGTAAAAAAGTAAATCGTTGTTTTTTTTTCGTTTTTTTTTTTCTTGTAAAAATATTGATATCAAAAACATGTCGCGGCTACAAATACAGATGTAGATGACGTGTCAAAGTTACTGCGAAAGTCATGAAAGAGGTCGCAACCCTTATCTTTGGAGGGGCGGGTAACATGGTGTTTTCTCTTATCATAAAGAGCGATCGCTTTCCTAACTTCCTTCCCTATTTGTTACTTAAAAATAATTGAAAGGCGGACCTTTTTGTGTGTTTACGATGATGTTGAGTCCGCTGTAGGTACTACTCGTAGCTTAAAGTTTACTGAACACAAAATATGAGATACGGGTTTCTTTATTTTGCTTTACGCTTATTATTTCGTGCCTTTTTTGTTCGTAGATATTTGTAGACGCAAGCAAGGTAAGGCTTTTGTTCTAATTTTTATCATTTCAATTCTTCTTTTATGCTAACGACGTGTTCTATGTGCGAGTCTACTCCACTGAAATTATTTTTCGTTTTTGCTACGGAAACTATTGTTTGGTTACGGTAAATTTTATAAACGTGAAATATGAAATCCGAATGACTAATACTTTCTACTAAAAAAAACTATAATAATAAAAATAAGATAATAATTATTATAACATGTATTTGTATAGAAATTGTTAAAGAAGACAATACTACTTTTAATTTTACTATTAAATTGTACAACTGGTCTAACTTAGGTACATACTGAATTCTATGCATTTGTCACAATTATTTGTAATTGCTCCTTAGACTTTGAAAAAATCGTCTTTTGTTTAATTAAAAAAGGAAAGCTTAAAAAAATATTGTGAGTAATATTTTATTCTAACGAGTAATGAGTATCTGACGCCGCTGCCGTCCGGCACGGCGCCGCGTGGTTGCCGCGGGCAGTATTTTAAATGTAAGGATTTCAGTGCCGCTCCGTGTCCGGTGTGCATTGTCTGAAATAAATGCATACGAAGTTTTTCTGACGCTTGCCGTGCCGCGTTTTCGTTTCAGCTCATGAACCAGAATTTCTATAAGCTGCCCCTAAGGCTTTTAACATTGCGACCCGTACATCGAGTCAAATGTATCGGTTGCGTAGTCTCTGTTTCTGCGGTTAAAAGACGTGTCTTTTAAATGACATTGGCGTTTATCTTCTTCTTATAAACATAATATAAAATCCTTTGTCTTGAATGACTGACTGACTGATGAATCAACGCACAGCCTAAACCATTGATCGTAGAAACCTGAAACTTGGAAGGTGTGTTCTTTGTATGACGTAGGTATCCGATAAAATAGCATTTTTCGAAATTAGGTATACCTACACCTAAAGGGATTGAAATGGTTTGTACGGGACAACGTGATTCTTTGGTCCAATCTACTTCAAATTTTGTATAAACATTCTTTTATCTATAGAATCAATGGAAGCCGTGTTTCGTATTTTATTGAAATTCCTCGCCTAACAGGGTTAAAAACGGGTAGAAAGTTATATAACATCGAAGTTGTTATCAATACTCCTTAGTGCTGTTGATTTAAACAACATTTTATTTTAACACATTAGTAGAGGATTAATCGTCCATTTTAACTATTACTTTAACCCAGCAAATTTTTCTAGAGTAGCTTCATATTGATGACACGCCCAACCTCTTTCTGACAACGACTCTTGGAAGTCTCTCAATATGTTCAAATATTGACCTGAACGTAACAAGTTATAATTTTTTTTAGATTTAGATCATTTAAAAATTGTATAAAAATGTTTTAATATCAGTCGGTGTAACGTTATTGGAAATGTTTTTCTGCATTGGAACAGAGTAGTGGAGAAATGTAGTGGGCCATAAAAAGTGTTGAAACGATGTTGATGGTGTCCACAACATAGGGAAACCTTTTGTGGGGAAATGAGTGTGAGGCGTTAAAAAAACATCAGCGATTTCGCAAAGATCACACACATACGCTTTGCGACCTATTTCACTTAATATGTCACAAATGGTCGTACGCATCTCTCGTTAGCTGTCTTTGTCTTATACATAAAACGTATATAAAATGTATCTTTTTACTACCCAGATACGATGTTAATAACTGTAGCAGAAGTCGTATAAAACTTTGAAGTCTCGCACACTACACTACATTTATTAATGCGGGTAAAACAATTGTGCGCTGACCTTCAAGAAGTTTTGAAGCTCACTTTATTAATATTAATTAGGTTACTTAGACGTTTGATTCCCGTGGCGTTCTCATCTGTTGATAAAATGTGGCAATCTAAAGAGAAATTATTATATGTATTTTGTGTCTATTTGTTTCTTTTGTCGGTCTTTCCGCTGCATCCAGCCGGAAGACCTTGTCAAAAGGACTTGTCTTGAAGAAAAAGGACTTGTTTCACAGATAATGAATGAAACGCTTTCAGTCGGATATATAAAATACAAGTTACGAGTACATATCTTATCTACACTACATGTTTTTAATGTAGGTACCAAAAAAATTGGTTTTTATAATCGATAAGAATACCGACGCCAATCTAGATACTTACACTTAGAAGATACAACCAATTATTTTTAGTTATTAAGATTCTACATTTATTTTCATATAGGCATGTTATTAAGATCTCTGGAATTTACGTTATTGAGAACCAAATAGCAATGCCGATATACTCGCTTACAATCACGTCAAATAGTTAGGTATTGTAAAAAACATGTTTATAAATTTTCTTCACCCGACTTGCATATAACTTGGCTTATTTAGGCTGTAAACAGTCCTTTTCTACGCGGTCGAAGACGCAGGCATCCACTAGTTAATTCATAATTTTCTAAATGTCCCTATTACTAAACACATTTCGGTCTAAAGTAGAAATATAAATTAGGGAAAGCTCAAGTAAAACAGTGTAATTATTAGCATTGGCAAACCCGTAGAGACTTTCGTGGAGGACAAAGTCGTTACTTTAATATCGTACTAAGATTTCTGCTAAATGTGACACACGCAATAAATGAATGGAAGAGATTAATGACGCGGAAAAAGCCCCCTGTGGCTGCTTGCTTTCGCGATAGTTGTTTCGGATACACAATAATAATTAGTGGAATAGCCCCCGGTGCCAAAGATTCGTGAGCAACTGAAATAAACAAAATATAAACTGAATAAACAAAAAAAACGAAAAACTAAATTGCAACTTCTGTAGCGTCGCTATTCAAACTCGACGGATTTTGATACCAACGTTCATCTGTTATTATTCGACCGCTTGGGACTTGATTTTCAAAATTAATTAACAACCTATTTATTTATTTCTAACGAAAAGCCTAATAATTATCAGAACGTTTTTTCAAAATAAGTAGATTTTCAAGCCAACTTTCAACTACTATTTGATCCTCTTGACCCTCAAGAAGGCCAGGCCACATCATTCGAAGGACTGAAAACCGATGGAGAAGAAAAGTCCTCGAATGGAGACCTCGTCTCGGTAAAAGGAGCACAGGTCGCTCTCCGGTCCGATGGACTGATGACCTGAGGAAGATAGCGGGAAACCAATGGATCCACAGGGCACAAGAGTAGCGCCACTTAGAGGAGGCCTATGTCCAACAGTGGACCTCCAACTGCTGATGGATGAATGGTTGATTTATCAAAAACGTTTGAACATATTTGGTTATTTACAGCTAGAAACCAAATTAAAGGTTTTTCAAATTTAAAACAAACCATTAGAATCAGTTATAAAATTTAAATAAGGAAATCCTCGTAAGCATTGAAAAACCGCTGTATGTTTAACAAAGTAGTTTTACAATTCGACCCTAAAATTTATCTTTCTGGATTAAATTGTAAACTAATGATGGATCAACGAAATTATTAACTCTACATTTCATGCTAAGAGCCTGGGACTCGATTGAAGGTCGGAACAAAAGTTAGAGCGCAAATATTTGCTTCGATCCAAACATGACGCAGGCCTCGTGTATAATATAATTATAGTAATGGGTTGTACCAGTACTTTCTGACAGGATAAAATTATTATTTAGGTTGATATCAGAACTAAAAAAATAACGAGTATTTTTTATTTTGTTTATTTCGATTAACAATATTTTTTAAATTTAATCTCTTCTAATTGAAAAATTATAATTACAATTTAATCCGACTATATTCATTAGTTCTTCTGTAAACTTTTTCATTATTCTGCGGCTGTGGCATAGTTTTCCATGACAGTAACAAAACGATATTCTTAATGACTGCTATAACTATAAAAAGCAACTTGCATACGAGTACAACTAATATATTATGCTCCTTACTATTACACATAAGTTGCTATAATTATGATAAGAGCACATACAAGTCCCTTCATTCAAAACGTACGAGAATGAAGAAGTCATTTCATTTCGAAAATTGCGATGCTTTCTTTTTTATTTCCACGTGCCTTATTTTCTTGTAAAAAAATATAATTTTATGTACTTAGTAAATGAAGCTATTCAGGGCGAAACCTTATGGGGATTGTATCATAGGTAGGTATGTCTCTGCCATCATCAATAATATAAATCTGACTTTTCTTCTTATTCTTATTGATCTTTTTATTCCCAATCTAAAGTTAGAAACATTTGAAACTTACGTTTCAATGAATATTAT
>DWAV01001627.1:0-13056 GCA_018231305.1 Noctuana lactifera | reverse complement strand
ATTAATGATTGTCGCAATTAAAATCTAGCTCGGCCGTGAACAAATAAGCACCCGGGCCAGTTTCTTAAATTGGATCTTAGAAACACATCTCGACGTCACAACACAAGTCACAATTAATCAATTCCGAAAGTGGAGCACCGTTCATATTTTACAAGACCCCAACAATCAATCGCTCTTTGTGTGGGTCTAATACACGTCGACACTTGCCGCTCCGTCCCGTCTTAAATATGGTAGCCTTCGTCAAAACAAACATAATTCAGAAAGTATGTTTTCATTTATTTTTACAATAACATTAACGCTCAAGAGGCCGCTGCGTGTGATCTCGCGCGTGGGTTTCGGGCCTTACATTACTTATTTGGCTTCAGTACAAAGCGTTTACATTTAAAATCTATATACATTTGCCATATAATAAACTCAGCGACGGTAAACATCGCACATCCATCGAGAACGAATCATAATTCCGTTTCTCTGGAATCCCTAAATATAAACAGTGCGTACTCCATATGTTATACAAAGAAAATAATATTAACCAGCACAGCATACAATCTACAATGTTAATAAACTATGTTGACGTAGCCAGCGGTGTGTGAAAAATAAACATTATGAAGCCCAGCGCTTAGTGCATTTGCTAAAGTTATCTCTAAACCACTCCTCGAAAGTAAAAAGTAAACAGTCGTATTATGTCTTGAGTGACGCCACATAACTAACGATGTTAATGTTTGTCACAAAAAGTTTTTTTCGATAAACTCTAGACAAATAAAAAAGGCAGAGAGTTTATTGAATTATTTATGACTCTTTTAAGAGCTCCCTGTGCAGGGTAGTATTTTTTACAAAACAAGCGAGCGTCTATATAAATATTTGTATGATGTGATCACAACTTTGCCAAATCATTTGGTAACACAGTATCATCTCCAAATGTAGATTTACCACAATCGAGTTAGGATCTTTAGTAACATTACCTCATACATTTTCTGATTATGTCTTTCATCTGCCACCTGTAAGAGCCAATTAGAAACAGTAAGAACGTTCTTCAATTAAGCCTTTAAGCATTATGAAATAGTGTTTGATATGTACGAGCAAACTTTGCTAACAGGTGGACTAAAGCCTCGCTTGCCAATTCATTACTTAGTTCCAGAACTAAAGTTAAGTTGGGTCAATTCTCTACACGTTGAGGGTAGCTAATTAAAAATTTTGCTCCACAAGCTCGATAAATGTTTCAAGTCTACATTTGAAAACAATGTTCATAATTTAATGCACTTTCCAAGTAGCAGTTAAGTTAGAAGCACTCATTGTTTATACTCGTATGAGCTGAGCGTTTTTTCGTTGATGGCATCCCATCATCGTTCAAGTGGCAATAAATTATAAACTTAACCTTGGCCACGTTTGTTTTGGTTAACCGTTTGCTAGACGCATATGTGCATCGTGAGAACTGTGTTGAACACGTATTTTAGCTTTGAGAAACCACGAGACTATTAGAGCAATTTATTATTTTAAAGTAAATATTGAAAATGTAAGAAATAGGATTTTATTTGGCCATACTTAAAACTAAAACCAACACAGTACAGAATAGTAAATTAAATTATATTAATAATAATAATACCTCACACTCATAACTTCAATCTAGATTTCCCATCGACAAAGACAGTTATTTACGATGAATTACAGAACGGGAATAGTTATCTAAATTTACCACTTACACTTCTGTCAAACTGGGAGTCGAACCCTAGACCCACTCACTGAAGCAAGGTGATCATTGTTACAAGGCAGTAATTATTTAAAGGCACAAGCATTCGCAACATCTTACAATGAGTAGATAATAATTGTGCAGCGACTGTCTAAAATAATGCACGTTACTCAAATAATCCAAAAAGCATTTCAATAATTCGTAACACAGCCAGTACTGTTGTTCGAATTTCAATCATCATTCATCTCGAAAATTTCAATATTGCTGCCCATTTCGAATTCAATTTCGGACCAAATAAGACTAATGAAGTTCATCCCACAATTCCGCGCGTTGTCCACATCGATGAGGTAAACGCATTATCGGTAGATTAAACAAAATGCCAACGAAAACACGTGTTTTAATGGGAATTGGTGGTCACATATGGGCCGAAATTCGACGGTAATTCATAAAGCTACTATTAGGTAGGTACATGTTTCACATAGTTAGGTAATCGTAGGTATTTCCTCATCGTAAAACTGAATGTTAATATTTCCCTTAGAAGTGTTTTCATGCTATAAAATACTGAGACGCATCCGTTATCATAATGTTTGGAGCGAATTTATTGGTTGTCCCGTAATCTACATAATATATTTATAGTACCACATGTCCACATATCTTATCGTCGGCTACTGCAGCATCTTATTATGAGGTTATTTTTATCTGTGCCCTATAAAAATAGTGATTGGAGAGCTTAACAATGTTTAACTAAGAGAAGAACCTTGCTTAATACTGGTTAGAGGCATCCGTTATCACAGGCGCCTACGTTATTAATCTTATCCTTAAGGCTATTTTCTTGGACAGTTAAAAATAAACCGATGATAACGCAAGTCTTTTCAGTACCTTGAAAGGATTAAAAATAAAACTGTCATATATCATTGTTGTTTTTTGCTTTTGTATTTTTTAAGATTGAAATTTTAAAGTTGTTTATTTGAAATTGTGTAGCTACTCTGAAATGTGTCTAAAACATAGTGTGTCTATAAATGTCAGGAAGTGACAAGAACAATTTAGAAAGTTATGTTGGGTTGACGCCGGACACACTATGTATGAGGCGACCATTAGTCCTCATGAGTAGCATCGCCTGCACGCATGATCTACATGTCATGATGTCCGTGAATTAATTGCAGTGACTACTTACACCAGGTGGCATACATGCTACATTTGCTACTCATAAATGATAAAAAAGGCATATTATACCATTTATTCATACACTAGCTGTGCCCCGCGATTTCACCCGCGTTAAGAATTGTAACTTAATGCTTGATAGCCTATAGCCTTCCTCATGAATGTAGTTATCATATACAAAAATAATTTTTCAAATCGGTCCTGTAGTTCCTGAGATTAGCGCGTTCAAACAAACAAACTCTTCAGCTTTATATATTAGTATAGATTAATATACACTTAAGGTTATTTTCTCGTAAGTAGGTTCTGGTTAATTTTGCCGGTACATTACGATCGTCAAATAACATTTGACTAGTTCAAATTAGAAGCTAAATTGCGTTTGATAAAAACATCCGCTACTCTGAGTGGGTGAGTCGCAATGTGTGAGCGTTGGTAGCTATACGGAACCAAATATTCAGAAGGTCTATCGCGTACACTAAACTGACCCCTTTATATTCATTGGCTATAATACTTTATCGTGTTAATATTATGTAGAGGCGAGTATGTAACAAAATATTATGATTTTTGTTATACTCGTAGCAAACGAGCGTGTTGGTCACATGATGCAGGTACTTGCTACAAGACGTGCTTAATGGTGGGTTATGAGGGCAGCAGTGGTACCACCACGAGCTTTATGAGGGCAGAAGTGGTACCACCATGAACTTTACATTTAGAAACTCAACTTGAGTTTGGTTGAATATTTGTAAATTGTAACACAATCAGTTTGGGTATATTTTCCCCGAATATTCGAGTCCCCGAATATATCCAGTTTAAATGGAAGTGTATAAGAAAGAGTTAGGTACTATCGGTTATCTCTCCTATGTAGGTATATTGTTCGTTGCATTTAGTATCCTAAGTGCAGGGTGTAGGGTTAAAAGTCGCTTTGTGATTATGAAGTAGCGGCTATTGTTATTAGTTTGTTAAGTACTTACGTACTTGAATTCGGTTTCAATTAGGTGTATTGATTGTTATTGAAATTTTGTAGGAAGTGTCCATTACAATAAGTGTGGCTGTCAGTCATAATACATATTATTTTGTTTCGCTCTCAATTAAATAAAACCGTTAACATTTTATTTAAGTAGATTTTGTTCTCTTTATTCAATTGTTTATTTAATCTCAAACTTATTTTATCTAAGAACTTTTCTTATCTAAGGATATATTATGTTAAAAATTTGTCTGCGTCATTTATTTTATTTGTAGTAATTATTATTTTGTTACATTTAATTTAATATATTTTTTAAAATCTAATATATTATTTAGCATCCATGCAGTTCAATAGATAACTACTATGCCGGTCCGCCTTTTAGAGACCAGAAATTTAAATGTTAAATTTAGACTTCTGTTTGTTTTTGGCTAACAAAAATAGATTTTACTTAAAGAATAAGTCAATTTGTTGTAAAGCTGCACTGTATTATAAGATCTTTCGTAGGAACGAAATAAATATATTTATATTATTATAAAAACTAAAAAACAGTTACTAATTTTATAATGTCGTATCCATGGGAACTGATAAAAATAAACAAAATAATTTTAAAGGTGGAAAACAAGTGCACTTTCATATTATGTTAGTTTGTAGTATGTAAATTAAATAAATATATCAAATCCAAACACATGTGAGGCATTTTCATGTGAACGAAACTACGTTTTATTAAATTTTGATTCAAACTTATTTCAACGGAAACATTCATGTGCCCCTATTCCAGTGTACTAAGGTTTAATATGGAGTAACATGTCTAAAGAAATACAAGTGTAGGTAATTCTGGGAGCTTTACCGAGACAAGTTTAAGAGTCTCAAATCTCACTTTGACAGATGTTTACAGTCTCTTTAATACAAATAAATATTGTGAAGTTGTTTATATTCTGTGCAAGAGTTTGGGAATTGTCGCTTGCTGTCTGCCTATTCAATTAGATGGCGTCCCATTGGGAAATATAATTGTGAAAGCAAATACTAAAGTGTGTCCTAATACGTAATATCTATAGAACTAACAGAATTTGAAATTGTCAGGCTTTAAAGTTAGAGGCGTCAGTGTCAAAACCATTTCTACCGCGAAATAATAATAATGTGCGAACAAAAATACTTTGCGAAAGATGAACGAAAGAGACGATAGCTCGTATAACACTGCTCTTGCATAAGAATACAATAAGTTAACAACACAATTAACTTGTTCTAAATCATTGTTCAATGTTCATTATTTTTTAGTGTAAATTATTTTGTGTTTTGATGAATAAAGATTATAATAATTAAAAAAATTGTTCAATTACATTTATGGAGATCAACAATCTCAATTTAGAGGTTAAGGCATGCATACTGATGAGATGCACTCTATACCGCGTGTACACTACGTCCGTGCAAATCACGACACAAACGTAAAATTCTATTTTCTATTCTAATTGTTGTTCAGTGAATAACGTTTGTTTATCTCTTGTTACAGATGAAACACAAGCATTGGAGATGATCAGTGAACTAATGAATGTGAATCTTGTGAATCAGCTCTAATTATGTGGGTGTAGCCATCACTATGGACACGGTGGCTGTCGTGACGTCACTTCTCGGGCTTTTTTGTTTAAGTAAGTTGAGAACATATTTATATATAATAATATTTATGACATCCTAAATATTATTTTCAAAAGGGACACCTTATCTGCTCAGAAGCACCGTACGTAGACTGGCAGAGAATGCCGTATGGCATTATGTCTGCAGGGCCTGTTGTATCCTTTGGTTAAGGTTTCAAAGTTGAAACCTGTATTAATATGTATGTACTAAACTTCTTGTCGCGTGTAGAGAAGTAGAAAGAGAAGAAGAAAGATAAAGAAGAAAGAGAGTAGAAAGAGAAGAGAAGTGGAAGAACCTAGTATCGAATATTTCAAACTCCACCTATCCCAACACTCGATGTCAACGAATATCTTCTCTAGTTCCGTAAGTTCCGTAATATCCGAAAATTAAATAGGTATACAGTATACAGGTTGGTGCGTCTCAAAATTGCAAATTCTTTTAGGTCATGACCCTAAAACCTAGTAACTTTCTAGATAACTGCCAGAGCACATGCCCCAGATTTTAACGCCCTCTTTATTTACTATATATTTTCTAGGTAAAAAGGTTAGCATTAGTTGCTTTGTGCTTTTGAGATTTTACATTGTACTATCTTGAACTTGTACATTTTTTATATACCTAGTTGTAAGGTTTCCACATTGTCTTACGTGTTACTGATATAGCAGTTTAAGAGGTTATGGGTACGTAACAGAGAAAAGAACGGCCAAAAGGACCCTGACCAGGTTTAACGACCGTTATCTATCGATGTGGATAAATGGCTTTAGAGGGCACATTGCGCACTAAAGCACGGATATGCGCATGAAATTTGCCACTAGCGGTCACCCATCCGAGTATCGACTGCTCCCGAGGATAGTCTGTCAGATCGCTTGCGATCCACACTACCAGCGGGCCTATTCGAACTTCAAATACATAGATAGGTACATATTATTATACCTATATATACTATACCGACACCCCTAGTAAAGTCGTATAAATTCCGACCAAAGCAGCTAATTACGAAGTTACCCAAAGTTATGCTACGGTGTGCTTAAATAAAAATAACAAATTCATGGTAAAGTCAAGGTTCAGCCGCGCTAATAGTTCGCCCTCGCCCCTCCCATGGGGTTGCATTCCCCTACACCATTCGATATTTAGTGCCATACCGTACCATCTTAGATTTGTGGCACCACTTAGCAAAGCCAGAAGTGAGCGTGTCGCTCCAACAATATTGCCTCAATTTGTCTCTGGTTCGAAACGAAATTGGAGCTAATTACAGGAAGTATCTGATTGAAATTGGTTTAGGGGAACATAATATTATTTGGCATATAAAGTTTTGATTTAGTACTAGAAACTCATACCTGGGATAAAATTGTAGAGTAAAAGTGTTTATCGGTATCTCTGTCTGAATAACATTCGTTTATTAGTATTAATGTTTTATTTACGGATTTTTTTTTCAAAAACATTCTTGTTTTTGAATACACAATTATACCTAGTTATAATGATACCCTCGGGTCCTTTTAAAGGCAAGGAAAGCGTAACTTATTGACAGAGCTCATTACGTTAACAAAACACACATGCTTACGAGTCACATGCATGTCGCATCTGTCTGTACCGTATATTTCACAATTAAGCCTATTCCGCATAGTATACAAAAATCTTAACTATCACTATAACATTTCCCCTAGTATAT
The DNA here is from genome assembly GCA_018231305.1 of Noctuana lactifera. Taxonomy (NCBI): domain Eukaryota; kingdom Metazoa; phylum Arthropoda; class Insecta; order Lepidoptera; family Hesperiidae; genus Noctuana; species Noctuana lactifera. Next base: position 5,955 of record DWAV01001627.1, on the reverse strand, counting down.
TCTATAACCGTGATTGAATTATTTTAGTCTGTGGTTCAGTGTCAGTATATAAAAAACAGAGCACCCCAGGCGGTTATCAAAGCGTAAAGAAGTTAAGCTAATGTTAAACGACGCCTATCTTTTGTGTCTAATTCGTGATGGATGCTCCGTGAAATACGGCGAAAAAAAGAATAATAAAAATAAACAGAATCAATCGCTCGGGGTACTTTACAATAGGCGGAATATTGTACGTCATTGTGCTCAATGAGATATTTGAAAAATGGTCCATATCTCAGATCTCGTGTGGGACAAAACTGTGACTTTTATAAATATAGTCAGTGTGACTCTGTCGTAATCTATAGTGCATGTAAATGGTTGTTAGAATGGAATCGTTTTAGTTTTCGGAGCACAACAATAAGAGCGGAAGTATAAAAAACGTGGGCACGTTTAATAAATTACACGTTATGTGTGTTGAAGTTTTAGCGATCAAAGATTTCTATTTTAGTAGATTTCTTAATGCAGATGTTACTACGCACCGCCAAATAAGTAAATGTTATCGTACGGTTGATCGCTAACTTTTTTTTGTCACTTTGAGCTCTGAGACCGATCAGATAGCTTTCAGTTCGCAAACTACACCCTTTTATCCGAGCGCCAATATATCTTATTAATAGTGACGGGTCGCTTGCAAAGCACGCAGCTTTTTTTGGGCTGTCATCATATATTATTAAGTAAAATGTAAGCAAATCCTGTGATGTGTTACAAATACAATAAAGAAGCTAAGCAAATCAACAATAAATAAAAGAACCTACCAGATAAATTACAAATTTATTGTTGGTTTGCGATGTTGAGTAAATATTTCGATTTTTTTTTTTAGTATATTACTCTATCTGACTAAGTAAGTGTAAATATTTATGGAGCTCAATGAAAGTTGCCTTTGAATACATTTTGTTGTCACTGATACATTCAATCACGGCCACTTTAAAATACTATCAGTGTCTCCGTCCGCTTTATTATTTCATCTGCCCACACGCAACTGTTTTCAAACACACATCGAAAAGAAATGTCCCAACCGTCGCCGACACAGTTCAGAACTCCATCGTAACGGAGTTTCGTAACAAAATTTCGCCCGTCAAAACTAATCTTGACACACACGTATAGAAGTTACAAAGTTGAAAATTAACGTCTCCCGTTTTGGTAGAGCCACAGTGCGTCCGAAAGTTTAGTCTTGAGTTGTCAGCTGTCCTCGTTCAAAGCAGATAGGGCCGGTGAAAGATGACACTGTGTCAACAATTTGTCTCAACATCAGAATAGCTTACAACATAAACATTGTAACACGAAATTCATATTAGACTAATCCGTCCTTCCGTTAGGTCGAAGCCAATTCTGAACATGTGCGTTGGTGCGTGTTGCATTTTTTGCGTCGTAAATGCTAAGTGCTATTTCATTAACCGTGACATTCCAAGACCTTGTGATATTTTAGACGCCCATTTCTTGTTCAAGTTTATACGTTTATTTAATGCTACAACCGTTAAATAATTACCGTTTTTCAATAGCTTTCGTTTGAACTTAAAGAATAGTAATAGTATTTATGTTATAAAAAATTTCACTGCCGCCCTTTCACAGCTATCTACTACGTAATTGTTTTCTTAAATCTTAGTAATTATTTTTATGATTATTCATATAAATCAACATTACAATAGCATTTTTACGGACGTAGGTAATAGTAGTAACTTTGCCCGTAGGTATAGCAATATAAGAAATGAATTCGTATTCATAAAATAGCACTCATTGCACCCAACACAAAGAGGAACCAATAGAAACAACTTGAAATTGAACTTAATAATGGCTCAGGGTCATATTGCAGAGGGGTCCAAAATTGAACACGTGTACAAAGTTCGAAAAATCATGATTGCTTCCTAAGGGAGCCAATCACGGTCATTAGAATTAGATATTCCAAATCCAACTGCGATCAAGTTACAAGGGGTGACAGCTACGATCCTTGACATTTTCGTGGGACCTCTGCTGACTTATAATTAGATCTAGGATGGCTGTAACTCCTAAGTCTTAAGTTTAGTAAGAAAAAAACTTACACGACTTTACTAAAAATATTTGGAAAATCTACAATAAATTCATTGACATTCAGAAGATCAGGCTTATGTCCTCGTGAAGTTTAACAAAATACTTTTGCCATTAGAAAACAAAAGATTAGATACAGCAATACTCTTTCAGTAAAGAAAATATTAGATACCTACCTATCCATCGTACCAACTCCTCCTTTTTATAACATGTTGAACTTTACGCTTATTGAAAACACACTGTAAGCGTTCATGTGTATCATTATCAGGTAAGAATAGGATTCTCCAAAAGAAGTGTAAAACGTTACGAAACGATCAAAGAGATTCCTGCATACGTTTGAAGTTGGTACAATGTCGACTTTGGGATTCAATGCGAAAGGCAGATCGAGAAATCTTTTGAACCGCTGCTGTTAATACGTCTACAAACCTATTTTTTTTGAATGATCCTAATCGCATGGCAAGTTTAAACATAGTTCACAGAGGGCTATCAATTCTAAACCGACAAAAAACACATTAAGACTCAGTTAAAACGGGCAATGCTCATTCGTCGAGACGGTCACACGTCGGACTTAAATGCGAAAGCCATGTCTATAAGCGGTTTTTTTACTTATTTTTTATCCAGACGCGTGTCAACATGTGCAAGTAGTATAAATTAGCGGGGGACTCAACGCACCCTCGCGAACTTTTTTTAACAAAGATTTTTAACAATAGATCGTAACTACTCGCGTGCGAGTTGAAAAATCACTCCCTTTGGCGTTTCTGCGTCCCCGATAGCAACTTTCCGATTTGTTTCATTATTTTTTTTTACTATTCGAGATTTTAATTATACGAAAAACTAACGGCATGTTCATAATTATAATGTAGGTAATGTTTTTATTAATTACTGTTTGTTACTACAATGTTATCTTGCTAATCCTAATGTGACTAAAATAGATAAAGATGTGCGAACTCAGACTGTTAATCAAGTCTATCTATGTATATTTAGTAGATATGTACAAAAATATGCGGTTACGACTTCATAATTAAAAAAAGGGATTGCGGTAAGCTCAATCATTTAACCAGCTAAAACCGGACATAGGTGGATATTAAAATACTCCTTAATAATAATGACCTTATTCCTTAACAGCGAACCAGTTTTTTAGGTAAACCACTTTGCTAAGTCTAAGACAGCTGTGTGTCATTTCTGCATAATCAGCTAAAATGATTTTAAAGTTATAGATTATAATATTAGTTTCACATTTTCAAACCGATGAAAGTTTAATATACTTCCTGAATTATCAAAATCCGTCCACGAAGCAAGACCTCATACACCATACTATAACATAATCGATAGACTTCAAACAACTACGCAATAAAGATGGTTTTATGCGCGATAAAGTTACGTATCGAGATCAACATAAACAATATTTTATGTGTCTCGCATTCCGCTAAATCTTATTTTTATCTCTCCGTACAAGGATGTTCTGCTACACCAGTCCTGTCTGTTATGAAGTTGACACACAATTTATTATGCGTAGACGTTATTTTGTAAATTGCTTTCGGATAAAGGTTTTCTCTATAACTTTGTTTAGAAGTAAGACTCTCTTTCGTCTAAGTATGATTTGCTAAATTTTGTTTTGTTTCATGCTTTTTAAACAACATTAATTCCAAGAAGACATGCTACAATGAAGCACTGATTAATAGACATAAAGGAACACTAAATTTAATTTTATCCTTTACTGCTTCATTTTTATTTCTCTTTTATCGTAATATCTAAATTAAAGATTTCTTTTGAGCCAATGTAGTTCTGTTGTAATTCGATAATGAGTTGAGTATCCTGCTAATTTCATGTGATGTGTCCGCATCAGGTCAGGTTTATTACTTTATTGTAGTATCCTTAAAATTTCAAATTTCAGAATATCAAATTTCTTAGCGATCCAACCTTTGCAAGTTGTTTTCATAGCTTTCATCGTTTAGAAAAGAGTTGATGTTATTAAAACTGAATAGAATATTTTAATATGGTTAAGACTAAGAACACACTTGATTATCCACCTTTCAAACCAAAAGAATAAAATCGGATTTGGATGCATTCCGTCTACATGTGTTTTTGCGTTTGGGATTAAAAATAGGAAAGAAATATTTACTCGACTGTTGAAATGAAGGAAATTTTACTAAAAATAAATGTAATTAATTTTGCTACCGTATACTCGTATTGTATAAACATGCCAAGGAGAAAGATCCATCCTATATTGAAAACAAACTCTCACGATATAAAGTAAATAAAGTTCGGAATTAGGTCACATTATACTAACGTAACGTTAAATTAAATGTGAAGCTTTTACGTACAAAAATCGAAAGATAACAGAATGGAGATTCAATTATAGATTAGCCTTAGTACCGCACCGCATTCACAATGTTGGGACACGTGAATAAATAAACACAATTATTTTGCACAAAAGAGTAATCTCTATTGATTTCATTCGACAACACTACAACGTCCCAAAATCGAGTCGCAGATCATTAAGAACGGTTCATTTTTGGGTAAAATTCAACAATAAAGGCATCGTTTTTTTTCGCATTCGATTTTTACTTTGCTTTAATAATAGCTTACGGCAACAACAATGGATATACATCAATTCGAGTGTCAAAAACTAACATCTGCGCGTTCGCTGTACCTATACACAGTAAAATAGTGAGGGTCCCAACAGCATCCTTGGGGGACTCGCGCTTAGAAAGCCTATGTTTACGGCTCATTATTATTGTGCGCTGCTTAGGAGTAGCTGTAAATGACACACTCCATGTATTATTAAAATTTACCGTGAATCTAAAAGGGCTATTGTTGGACTTAATCAAAATTAAAGGCTAGAGGTTTGTGTAAGAGAAATAGCAAAGGGCGTTACCGACAAACTATACATCGCGTTCAAGTACGGTACTTAGCTCAAACAAAAGGACTTAGTCTTAAGAACCAACATAAAGGGCATCTAAGCCAGTCACTTCTACCTGGGATCGTGTATGTTATTAAAACTATTGTTGTTAAACTTAGCTAGTTTACTGAGGCATAGGTTGAAAACAATAGGAATATTTTTTGTTTTTAGTTTCTTGATTTTTAAAAATATGTGATTTGATGAAATATATCTCAATCATAGTTTTTTCTTATCAGGTCCTGTAAATGGCGGGTTGAGTGATGACTACATGAGTAGCGGGGAAGCACCGTACATCATAGAGCAACCTTTGGACGTCACAGTGGCGAGACATCAGCCAGCCACACTGAACTGTCGTGCTGGCGGATCCCCAAGCCCTACCATACGCTGGTACAAAGCAGGCATATTGGTTGTATCCGATACCCACAGAAGTCTTTTGCCTGCTGGTGGGTTGTTCTTTCTCAGAGCGACACATGGAAGAGCTCATTCAGACGCTGGTGTGTATTGGTGTGAGGCAACCAATACTTACGGAACAGCTAGAAGTAGAAACGCTACTCTTCATGTCGCTGGTAAGTTTAAAATATTTTTGAAACTTAGCATTTATTTTCTCAAACGATTTTTTTAATGAATAACATGATAATCTTATACGGCATCCAAACAAATAGGTATGTTATACAATTTCATAAGTGTTTATGTTTGGCCGCGTATGTCTATTCAACGTTGTCAAACGGAAATCATCTCAAAGTTACATATTTATTAAGACTAAATACAGCAAGATATCGATTAGGAATGTAATAGGTACTGTACATACAATATGTTCGTTGAAGACTCCTTTAAAAGATCTGCGATCGCATTAATGAATATGAACTTTGCCTACATTATCATAATTTTTCTGTAGTGCTGCGTGAAGAATTCCGACTAGAGCCGGTGACCACTCAGACAGCTCAAGGCGAGACTGTGATATTGGATTGCTCTCCACCGACATCTTCTCCATACCCCTC
>DWAV01001626.1:0-13060 GCA_018231305.1 Noctuana lactifera | reverse complement strand
CGGTCCAGTAGTTTCGGAGCCTATTCAATACAAACAAACAAACAATCAAATCTTTCCTCTTTATAATATTAGTATAGGTAGTTATTATTAGGTTATAGGTACAAAAAATTGGCTCTTTATCGTAAAGTTTATTCTCTATAAGGCTGAAAATTTATAGGAGGGAGAAATATGCTGTTCATGACATAAAAGCATTACAATTGCCAATCTAAAAAATTGTTCGTTGTTCGTTTAAAAACCATGAAAAGAAATTATGTGCATGGTATGACCACACAGTGTATCGCATTAGTTCTTTGCCCTGCACTTTGCTTAATGCAAGGATATTTTAAAATAGGGCCTGATAATGTTCGAAAGAGGATTACCTATAACGCAGAGTTCTTCATAATATTCGCTCCGAGAACTCTGTGCAAAACGCGCGAAATTATAAACGTGTCGGCCTCTTTTTCCGATAGATTTGTACTCTTCAATGCTATGAACATTTATCGTTATAATTATAAAAACACTCAAAGATTAATAAGTATATTATATTAATAGTGAGTAGTGATACTTGTTCTACTTATTCAAATATCTACTTGATAAGTAGGTATCTATATTATCATATCCGTATGGTCAAATCATTATATGTGTCGACATAATGTAGCATTATTGGAAACCAGATAGGCTTTTTTTTGAGAGGCTGAATGGAGTGAGTAAATGCTTAAGAAAATTACGAAACGATAAACTTGATGAGACAGGAGATGAGGTGGACCGACCTTGTCAAAGTGGCGGGAAAGTGCTGGATGAGAAGAGCACAGGACCGAGATGGTTGGCGAGCTATGCAGGATACCTACACTCAGCATTGGATGGCTTTGGGCTGAGAAGAAGAAGAAACTTGATCTGACGAGAAGTTTGCCAGATACAAATCTGACCGAATAACAATAAACATGTAGCAATTCTTATTATGTGTAGCTTGTTTCATTTATTAATATTAAACTATTTATCATCAATCAATTAATATTATTTAGGTCATCACTCGGTATTAAAACAACACTATAAACATTAAGAGCAATAGGTCAACTTTAATTAATATGCTCCTCGTGTTACGTGTTACGTTATTTTATATTATGTAAGCATATTATTTAATACCATCTCTTTTCAGATAAAGGAATTAAGATATGAAGACGCGATCAAAGTATTAAACGATGCTATAAACTTCAATCCAAATCGCGCTGGACTATCACTCCTCGGATACTGTTACTTCAGAATCCAGTCCTTCGAGGAAGCCGCAAATTGCTACGAGCAACTCTCTGCAATGCATCCAGATATACCTGAATATAAAATTTACTTCGCTCAAGCGTTATATGAAGCCTCAATGTTTGATGAAGCTTACAAGGTCACCATGCAGATCACTGCTCCCGAATTAGAAAGGAAAGTTATAAAGTTACAGTCAGCTATTAAATACGGAGAAGAAGACATTATAACCGCTAAAGGTTTATTAGATTCGTATCCTCAAGATGATCCAGACAAAGACATTAATTTGGGATGTCTGCTGTATAAAGAAAACCAGTACGAGGAAGCGTTACAAAAGTTTTCGAGAAGCTTGAACATTTTGGGCTTCAACGCTCATTTGCATTATAACGTAGCGCTATGTTACTTTCGACTCAAGGAATATCCTCAAGCCTTGAAGCATATAACTTTGGTAATTGAAAGAGGGATTCGCGATCACCCAGAGCTTGCTGTGGGTATGCAAGCTGAAACATCTGAAGTTAAATCAGTCGGCAATACCCTAACGTTACACGAAACAGCTTTAACTGAAGTGTTTAACCTGAAAGCTGCGATTGAATACCAACTGAAAAATATAGAGGCTGCTAGGGAAGCGTTAGCTGATATGCCCCCAAGACATGAGCATGAGCTAGATGCAGTCACTTTGCACAACTTAGCACTCACCTCGATAGATATCAAGCCTACCGATGGATTCGAAAAATTGCATTTCTTGCTCCAACAGGAACTATTTCCAACAGAAACATTTGCAAATCTATTACTTTTATATTGCAAATTTGAATATTATGATCTCGCAGCAGACGTGTTAGCAGAAAATGCACAATTTACTTACAAATATCTCACACCTTACTTATATGATTTTTTGGATGCTGTCATTACTAGTCAAACTTCTCCTGAAGAAGCTTTTCAGAAATATGAAGATATAGCCTCAAAACATGCAGAGCAGCTAAGAAAATTGACAAAAGTGGTCCAAGAAAGCCGTTCTCAAGGTGATAACGATCAAGTAAAGAAAGCTGTTGTTGAATACGAGGAAGCATTAGAGCGATACATACCAGTTGTCATGGCCCAAGCGAAAATATACTGGGACATGGAGAACTACGGTCAAGTCGAGAAAATATTCCGGAAATCAGTAGAGTTCTGTAATGAATCAGACGTTTGGCGTCTTAACGTTGCACACGTATTGTTCATGCAAGAAAACAAATACAAAGAATCAGCTAGCTTCTACGAGCCCATCGTAAAGAAACAATACGATAACATTTTAGATGTAAGTGCAGTTGTTTTAGCCAACTTATGTGTCTCTTATATAATGACGTCACAAAATGAAGAAGCTGAAGATATTATGCGAAAAATAGAGAAAGAGGAGGAACAGCAAATATTTGAGGACCCACAAAAGAAATTTTATCACTTATGCATTGTGAATCTCGTGATTGGCACCCTCTATTGCGCCAAGGGCAACTATGAGTTTGGCATTTCTAGAGTAATCAAATCTCTTGAACCATTTAATAAGCGTCTGGGCACTGACACGTGGTTTTACGCTAAACGATGCTTCTTATCATTCCTCGAGAACCTAGCTAAGCACTTGATCGTCGTTAAAGATAACACCATAAAGGATTGCTTACAGTTTCTTGAAGGTTGTGAGAATTACGGAAGGCGCGTGAGTACAGTAATTGAAAATCCATTTCAAGAGGAGGACGTTAACATAAAAGCGAAGCAGACAGTCACGTACGAAGCCCGGTTATTGCGTTATATGTTTTATAAACTGCGTAACATTGACGACTCTGTAACCATTAATAAGTATGAAGACTTAAAGTAAGTAATAAAGTTATTTTACCTGGAGGAATATCTTTTTTGTTTGGGCCTGGTTTTCTTGCATCTTTGTGTTTCAATACGAATGGCCTTTCTTGGCCTAAAGAAATGGATGCTATTGGGTAACTAGGATCTAATTCCGGTTCGTTGTCTCTATGTTCCCCCATATGGTCGATACCATTTCTGTATCTGATATAAAAATCAAGATTAGCTTTACATAGGTAAGTACTGTGATTGCAACCAGCAATGTTATCTGTAAATCGGTTTTGATTTAAGGATAATGATTAGTTTCATGGTAATTCTTTCGTAACAGTTACCGCATATCTATCTTATTGTTCATTATTTTATTATGTTAAGCAAAGTGCCGAAAAAGCAAGCGAAAGAAATAAGCCTCAACAAAGAGAAATCCGCTGAATGGATTTTTAAATACTATAGTAACTGTTCTTACTTGTTAACCAATACAAAATCATATTGGATGCCCTTTAACTTGAAAAGGAAGTCTCGTAGTTTCAATACGGGCTCTGGCCAAGTTAGTGCTGGTACTGTGATTCCCGAATATGTGTATGTGATGCCAGGGTCTCCATACGCCACTTGCTGTCGAGGTAAAGGGTACACCTTACCGAAGACCCTGTATGTGCCAAAAATTTAAAGTAGTTGATTAACCTATAGGTGCTAAGATTCGGCGCTTAGATGGATCTCAATCTCAAGTGTAATTTACTAACATTTATGACCTCAAAGGTGCACGTTACATTCACGAAGGTGAGTCATATCACAATATACATTTCATTATGCCAATGTTGTTATTCTACAATACTGAATGTATTCAAAATAAAGATTAATAACTCAACTTACTTTATTTTTGTCAAGTCACCTGTAAAATATTCTATCGAGTTTTCAAGCTCCTTGTATATGCTTGTTGCTATTTTTCTCGGTATTGGCACAGAATAATCGAGATCCAGTCCTTCCTTTTGTATGTGGTTCCATGTATGTAAACTTAAATCAATGCTTTGTAGACCTTGCGACATTGTTTTCAAAATAGTTTCGGTTAGTTTGGCAACCTCTGTACTGGTAACACCTTAGCAAATAAAAAAAACAATCTCGAGCAAGTTGACGATAAACCAGATTAACGCGATTAGTCAATTTTTAAATTGAAATATTTCACTTCTCAGATTCCTAATTTATAGTAGCACTAAAACTCAATAAACTATAAACTTTATTAAGTAAGAAAATACGTCATTTCTACCATTTTTGACTTTGCATTAATTCTGACATTTCCTGACAATACTTACGACGGTGTGACTATAACTAAAATTTGAAAAATCCCAAAATAATGCGTGACTACTTTTGCCCAAAAAATACAATCATAAAATCAATACAAATTTACTTTCTCAAAATATACAAAGTAGGTATTTATAAAATAAACATAGAGGTGCAATATTATTCACAAAGGGAAGCTATCGTATGCGATTTTTGGCATTGTACAAGATTTTGATTATTCTGTAAAAAATTTCGAAATGCTTGCGATCCAGTTAGAAACCTGTGGCTTGTTAATGGATAGTCAATTTTTATATATTGCTCTTGTTGAAAACTGATATTTTCAGATCTTAGATCACGTAGCGCCGTTTTGGAACTGTAGGGAGAGAGAGAGTTAATAATATTAGAAATTAAAAAATTAGAAATTTAAAACTATCGGAATTAAAATAAATACTGACTTTGCAAAATCTAATAAGCAGTCCTTGTCATGGTAAACTGAATACTCCCTGATCCTTTGAACAGTGTCACTCTTATCAAATTCAGAGCCGTTATCGTATTCGTACAACTTTTCTATAATACCATCTTTATCCTTTATCGTCCAAATGCATTCACCGGGCAGACCCTTTAATTTTGGGACATCGGAAATGATTGGTGCTATCTCTTTTTCGTCTTCCGGTCGAATTTCAGCTATTCTAGGATTAGCTTCCAAATTGATATAGTCAAATGAGTTTTGCCAAGAGCATGACGTGGTTGTGGTAGATTTTTGTAAAAATTTTTGAATTTCTGCATTAACGTCACAGTTCAATAAATTTTCTCTAGTTTTGACAATGAAGCGACTGCAGTAGGCTTTTAATTCATTATTAGTCGACTGATACACTTCGTTCATTAAGCATAGAAGATTTTGTTCAGCTTCCTCTTTTTGTCTAGACACCTTTTTTAAATGGGCTTTAAGAAAAATATTCTCCTGATGCGTTACTAAATACAAGTTTTGAAAACTCACATACTTGGAGTGATTCTCTTTTATTTGCTTCTGAGTATCTTCAACATGTTGCAAAAGTCGGTTCTTAGCCATCGTCTCCATTTGATATTGCATTCGAATGTTTCTATTTTCGCGAATAGCAGAAATTAAAAGCTGACCTAAGTTTTTTCTCTCTTCGCCATATTCTCTTATTTTCTTCATTAATTCTAAATGTATTCGGTAATGGGTTTGAAATGCCCTTCTTTTTGATAAATAATTTTTTGACGCGTTCTTACAATATTCCCAAAACATTGTCAAAAATTTTATGAATGCAACACCGAAGTTGATGGCGGTATTTTTAAATTCGACATCTCTCAAAATCTGCGCGGCACAAATATTGATGTGGATAAATTTTCTTCTGGTGTACAATATGATTTCTTTTTTCTTATTAAACACAGATACCGCTAGCGCTCCCGCAAAGAACATTGTGTAATGAATAATAGCTGTATCGTATTCATTTGGATTTCTTGCCTTTCCACCATTCACATCAATGCCTTGTTGTCTTATAGTCCGTTCTGTTTTAGTAATATTCTCTGGTTTAAAAAGGTTCACAGTGAAACCTGAAAAATTAATAATTTGTCCCCCTTGGCATGAAATAATGACTGGATTCTTGTCTATTCTACTCTACAAACTACAAATGAAACACGATAATATTATATCTATCTACCTTTGTATTGATTTTTCTTACTTCGTTCGTTGTAGAAGTCAGTACAACACACAGCCACCCACATGGCTAAAGACAATCCGATGAGCCATCTTAGCGCTATGTACATTATAAATTAGCACTATTATAGCTTAAGCTTAAGCCTTTAAAACTTAAATCCAGTACCACAAATTTTCAGCATAGTATAAAAGATGAAACAATTTAAAATAGCAGATGACAATAGGTGACATTTGCAAAACACATACTAATTTCTTTTTTTTTTATTGGCCAGTTGTGCATAATATGATAGTTTTTATAGTACCTACCTATATAAGGTAAATGATAATAGTTATTACTTACTATGTTTATTTATTATTCTAGTTAGTACTTTATTGCATTTAGTCACTTCTGTCTGCTTTATTGTCCTATCATTATGCATGCATGCATATTAAAATTGAGATTAAAATGAGACATTCTTTGAAATAAAACAAAGATATTATTTCGAATCTTTTAATTTAAATAATCTACTAAATTTCACTTGTAAGGCTAATCTTAGCAATGTCAAATTCTTTTTGTACCATTCTATGTTGTAGTTTATGTGCGTTTTCCAGTTTTTGTCTAAGAATGCTTTGTAGAAGACACTCATTTCATCTGCCGTTAAATTTGCTTTGCCTTCTGGCAGGTTGTTCTTCAGGTAATCCTCTCTTTCCTAAAATAAAAGAACAGCAGTTTAGAAATGAGAATTAAGATTTTAAGTCAGCACAACAAATTGCATACTTTGAATGGTGCAGAATGTTTTCAAAAGTAAACGTCATGGCGCATGTTTGCAACCATTTTTTATACTGTGCAAAATGTTTTCAAAGATAAATGTGTATCATTGTGATCAATAATTCTTGAGCCCTTATAATTATATCTAGCATACAATCAATAGTATTTGCTTTATATTATACACCAATCTATTATTATTCCAATTGTCTCTTCCTCCCTCTATTGCATGCCAAGTACAAGTCTTCACTTAGAGATAAATATTAAAAATAATTATAAAATGCTTGCCAAATGATATGATACACACAAAAGATATTGGAATGTTGGTCGAGTTGGCACAGAACACACGTTTTTACTATATGCAAACAAAATGCTACAATGTTTCGAACACATAATTATGTACAATGAGAATTCAAATTTCAAGTTATAAATAGGTACTTCATCTTATTTAATATTAAAAATGTAATATATGAACCTCATATTTTTAAAATTATCTGCAAGCAGCTGAAGGTAATGTAGACTAAAATTAAATAGTTATCATAAGGAAACAAAAGTAGGTACCTATGTACTAGTAGGATATGTTAGGCAAACAAAGGCTCACTTTTACAGACGGAAAACTTATATTTATATAATATACCTGAAAGAATCTTGAGTTATGTTGTGTCCAGAAGTTCTGATTCCAATCTTGCACTTCTATTCTCATTTCTCTATATTTCTTCTCCAATTCAGTTTCATCTTTCGGTTTTTTAAATATCACCTTTCGTAAGTTCGACACTGGGTCTGGAGGGCCTACCATGTCGCTGCTGATCTTGTGAGGGTTTGGAGGCTGTATTGACTTGGATTCAGATGCAGTGCTCGTTTGTCGCATTAATAGTAACATTTTAGGCCTACTGGCCAAGCAAATACGTCGAGACATTTTAATTCAGACTACACAAAGCGATACTACATTATTGACTAATTGACAAGACAAGAGAGTAATCTTCTAATATTTCCACTACCACTATTGTAATTGAATACAAGAATTATAATAATATATTAATATACCTAATGCCTACTAGGTGATCTTACAAAGTACAATTATTGATTGAAAATTGACATTTGGCATGACATCTGATTTACGTCATTTACTGATAATAGTGATAACGTGAGAATAATATCCGATGGTACGTCAAAAACAGCTGTTCAATTTCTTAAGACCACAGGCCAATAAGGTCTTACGCATAGTAAAATTATCTACCTACGATGCATTTTAGAATTTTAAAAGTCAACCACAACATTAAATTATTTTATTAGTGTTATACAAAGCTTAATTTGAGTTTGCTTTTGTTTAGATGATTACTACATTTTATTATTCATTAATTAATTTAAGCTAGGTATATTTTTATCTGTTTTTAATTTTTACAGTAATGTCAATTGTCTCCGTCAGGCACTCTATGTCATATCATATGTCATGTCATGTCAATTGTCATGAAAGAAGTAGATTTTCTTCCAGCACCGAATTATGTAAAAGCAAGCGAATATCGAATAATTTCCATATATTCTGTAAAGGTTTTAACATAATTTATTGCATTTTCTACATATTATAACAAACTTGAAAATAAGAAATGGCTAAAGGAAAGAAGGGTGATGTGGAAGATGAATTCTCCGCGAAGCTGGACATGTGTCTTACCGACGGAATTATAAAAACAGGTGATTTTATGTTTTTGGTGTAAACAATAGGGAACTACATTATTGATTTCTTAATATTGGGAATAATGTTAAGAACATTACCCGTTTTGTCAGCTGTATTTACTAAATTTTGAGGTCCGATCAGAAGGACTAATCTCTGAAAATAGATATGACACTATGTATGTAGCCGAAACATTAATTACTATTCCTTCACATTCATTTTCATTTCATTTCATCATACAATACAGCCACAAAATTGGTAAAACTTATGGCTTTGTTTATATTCTAGAAATGTAAAATGAAACATAAATATTATGTTAAAAGTTTTGAAAAGTCTTATTAAAACGAATATAACCTGATTGCACAGTGTGAACTTGTTTATATAATTAATTTTTAATATTGCTCCAGGAAGCGGAATTGTCCTAGGAGCCCTAACATCCGTCCTATTCCTGAAGAGGCGGAGATGGCCTGTCATAGCAGGCATGGGCATAGGCATAGGGCTTGCATATGCAAACTGTGAATACGAGCTCAACCCTAAAAAGAAGAACACTGCCTAGTTTTGTTTGTTAATAGTCTAAATAATGAAGGTATGTAATCTTTTCATAATACTTTGCCTCAGAAAGTTTTGTATTGTTAGCAGTTAATATTAAAATTAATAACACGTTCCAAAATCAACTCCTTTTTAACTTTTAAATAACATAACATTTTACTATGGTAAGGACTAGGAAAATATAACTTTTTAAACCTCTGTTCAAATGTTCAACAAACGAACAGTAGGCATGTTATGAACTTTATAAAACTTGAGTTATTGAGCAGAGAAATAAATACATTCAGAGAAGTTTTATATCACATTGGTCAATGTATGTGTGACATGTCATAGCATATCACATGACAGGTTAGATTAAATTATCTGCCACAAAATCTTTAAAATAGTTGCCATAGATATTACTCAGTTTTTGTTGTAATAAACAAAAACAATATTTATTTTCTTCTTACAGTACTGTACTCAAGCACAATAAAGTTATGTGGAGAGTTTTTAATTAAAGAATTTTTTTAAATAAGAAAATCTATAAATACTAGTTTTATAGTGCCAATAAATTTTTTTTTCAATGTTTAAATGTTTCATTCTTATCTCATTTCAGGTAAGACAGTAAATCATGTGCAAAACACGTCACAGCAAATGTTTGGTGGACTCCAGTAGACCATTTATTTAGAATATAATGTAATATTTGTTTTGTTGTACAAATAATTATTTAATTATTATTAAATATTATTACAGTAATGTCTTTTCTTTTGATTGTATTGGCCTAATATCATGTCACATACCCTAATGTAATTTACATTGTATTGGCTGTGGTTATCCCTAATAAATAAATAAATCTTTCAAGTTGAAATTAGCTGTTACAGCCAAGGATTATATATACTGTTCTATAATGCAGACTTATTAAGTAGTTGTGTCACCTTTTCTAAAGTTAGCCAAAAATTTCTTTTAGCCACTTATATTTCTAACATATTATGAAAATAAATCTACAAGTGGTTATAAAACGCCTTAAGGTGAAATAAAACCCCCAAATATCAATACCAATATTTTATTATACAAATTGATACTGGAATAAAGATAAAGAATTTAGATTTACTTAGTGTTCTTAACAAGATAAATTAATTTAATTAATAACAGTAAATTTAATATAGAGAGGAAAGCTCTGTAAACATCCCATAATATTCCTACAGACACCAAACATGACTGTAAGCTAACATTAAATGATGTCATGGCAATACAGGGGCCTTAGTACGAGTTTTAATAGTTAACGAAAACGTGATTTGATTTCGAGTTTCTCCATACATCTACTAGCAGCGCCCCTAGCGAATACAGCTAGAACTAAAAGTGGATCGTTTTTCATTGTCCGATTTCTCATCCAAATATGACTTCACAGTACTAGGTTGGTAATGTATGACACAATATTTTACACTCAATTACGTAATACGTTTTCCTAAACTTTCAAAACTCGTAGTAAGCCCCCAGACTGTAATGTCCTTACATAAAAATTAAAATCGAAAACACTTAGCACATACAAATATAATATTATGTATAATAATAAATAAGATTTTCGACTTTATTTGCTGAATACAATTTCTCGTACCATCTAAGCGATTACTTATTAAATCTGCCTTGTATATTACGTGCAATAATTAGATTCAAGATTAAAATATTTAAAATTCAACCCAAAATTATTTTTTGACAAAATTATGTCTTTAGACATCAATAGAATTAACTCAAATGTAGATTAAAAATTCACTGTAGACTTCAGTAACTATTATAATGGCACAACACAAAAAAAACAATATATAATATGCTCAAATACCATGTTAAATAATCAACATTTGATTACAAGTATGCTTCACTATAAATTGTGTATTGTATAAGTGTAAATTATAGTGGATATTAATTTAGGCTGCAGTTATTTTGGCAAGAGAGATCTTTAAGTCATAGAAATTAAATAACAATAGTTTCGGATAAGTGTAAAAGTGCTATTAAAGTTACTCAGAAAAATTTCCAAAAAATCTATTACTTAATTAATGTGAAATTGTAACTTTGATATACTAACTCATTACAACATACTAATTTCTGTATGCAAATATAAATTTGTGAAATTATATTAATAGCAATTGAACAAACCCTAATTTTATTAATGTTTCTAACCTCTGACTGCATCTAATCTTCAAAACAGTTCACTGAGACTACATGAATGATCTAAATAATAAAATAACACTAAAATTATTGCGACCCTTGTTAA
Organism: Noctuana lactifera; assembly: GCA_018231305.1. NCBI lineage: Eukaryota > Metazoa > Arthropoda > Insecta > Lepidoptera > Hesperiidae > Noctuana > Noctuana lactifera. The sequence continues at coordinate 1,854 of DWAV01001626.1, read as the reverse complement.
TGTTCCCATTCTAGTTTTCATTACCATAGCCTTTTTATTCAATTATTTACGTACACTACTACGAGATACGTCAGTATTGTCATTTATCTACATTTTAGTTAGTTCACTATTCCACAATTTCACGTTGGAACTCGCCAAACAAATAAACAATTAGTAGCTTTTGGCTATCTTTTCCCTTATAAAAACATACTAAATCACTCTTAAATTAATTATTGGATCCTATTCAATATTCAAAAATAATCTTTGATTTAACAAATTGAATATTCTTTATAGACAGTGTCACTTTTATTTTGCAATCCTTAGCAGTCTCGATCAATAAAACTTTATTTAACAATCTTTACAGGAACTCAAACCTAGTAGATACAAGTCAAAGAACAATTATATAAGAGTAATATATACTCTAAAACATATATAGATAAACAATATATCTTTACAACACCTAACTAACTTAATAAAAGTATTTAACTATTATTTGGTAACACAGACAGTAATGACTAGCGCAACATTGAAATATCTTGTACTAACAACTTGTATTGCCATAATAAGAACAATGTTTTAAATAAAATATTTCTTAATACCTCAGAAGTGAACTCAAAAGAAATAAAAACCGTGCAGCCCGCCCATAAACAGTTAAAAATGCCATTTTTTACTAAGGAGACCTCACATTCCACTAGCGCCTCTAGCGGCGAATTCGCACGCGTCAGCCCTAATTGCGATTATGATTGTAATAAACCTATTATCTAAGTGCAGTTTGGCATCAACGGCGAGATTAGTGTAGTGTCGGAACAACTTCCAGTGCGAATCCTAAATATGGGATTAAAGAAAAACTCACATAATTATATGTAAAGACACATGCCATTATAACCGCGGAACAGGCAAGGCACATAAAATCTTTTCTGAATAATTCTGGATGCACCTTTACTAATATAACTTTTATACAACGCATAAGCCAACGGACACTCGTGTACAAAGATACAAAAACGATCACGTGTTCAAAATACAAACACCACATCAATTTCTGCTCAGGCACTGATGTTGTACACTCTATTGTCCTATCTTAACTTACGACTAGGCGTTAGCAAATATTTATAGCGATCGACAATAGCTTTTCTAGGCAAGCGTCTAGCGTTATTCTAGACAATATTTTATTCTGTTTATAAGTTCTATATAAATGTTTATAGCGCGTCGTGAAAAGCAGCTGAAAGCTCCATGATGTTGCTGGCTTAACAAATTGATGATTCCCCAAGCCCCCCCCCCCCCTTATTCAAAACCTAAAATGACCCCAGATCAACATTTGTCGTATTGTATTTGTATATATTCCACTACGAAAAGAACGTTCAGTGAAGGAACCTCCGCTAAATTATGACGATGCTTATATAAGAGTTCAGTTGTACGGTGCATAAATAAATGTATGCGAATACTGCCCCGGAAAGAACACAATTCAGGTACAATGATCGATGAATATACATTGGAATCACGCTCACAATACAAAATAACTTACATACAAAATACATAATAACAATCCGATTACAATACGTTCACACGTGTTATGGCAACACTGGCCGAAAAAAATAACTAAAAATTATAACATCACACTTTCCGGCAGACTGATGAATATAACTTATGATTGCCTTCAACCCTTTTTATGTCCCACTTCTGGGCACGGGTCTCTCCCCACAACCGGAGAAGGCCTGGAGCATACTCCACCACGCTGCTCCAATTTGGATTGGTGGAGATACGGGTTAGTGGCCAACCCATGTCTCGTTTAACGATTGAAGTCTATCGATAACAACCGGGACCGACGGCTTAACGTGCCCTCCGAAGCACGGAAGCGCGCATGAAATTAGCCACTAG
>DWAV01001625.1:0-13063 GCA_018231305.1 Noctuana lactifera | reverse complement strand
AATATAAATATAATACTAAAATCACTCGTTCGACATTGTTCTTGACCCAAAAAGGGATATTATTGGCTCCCAAAAAAGACTGTTGAAGAAGAAGAAAAAAGAAGGTGTAAAAAAGGTAATAAGGTAAAAATAAGGTAATATTAATGGGACGGTAAAGAGTATCGAAATTATCGAATGTCTATTGGGGGCAACGGAAACCTTTTACGATGATACAATTAATGTAATTTCTTACTTCTTACAATCAAAGTAATTTCTTGCTTATTTACTTTTAATACAATTATTTTAATACATTAAATTCTTTAAAAACATACCTACTTCCACTTGTAAAACTAAGGTCCATATTATTAAACTGCACTATGATTAAGTGCGTATTAAAAAGCACTCTCTAGCTCTTTCTGTCGCTCAAGCTCTTTTTAATAATATATACTTAATTAAATATCCTATAAATTGTTGAGTACCTAACGATGCTAACGGAAAAGTGTAAGAAAATCTTAGTGACAATTTTTCCTTCTCATTATCCTTTTGACAAGGTCAACATCCTTTTCATTAATTCAAAAACACAACCAACATATTTCACCAGACGACGTTACACGATTTTAACGTTGCAGCTCACGTACAAGGACTATTGCAGCCAACTTGTATTGATATGGGTGCTCTACCTAACTATGTATAAACTAAATAACACCTATCTATCACTTTTTATAGTGCACTGATCTCCATTGTGTATAGACTGAATAAGTAGGCCATGACTAACAAAATGACAGATATTCTTGTGCTGAAGCACCCCATTGACAAGGCTGAAAGTACTCGGAACTAAAGTTTAGTCTTACTTATTTAGAAATCAATCCCTAGCTTTACCTTCCCTCCGAATACCTTTGCCACTGCCATGGGATGCACAGCAATAGCGCTAAAATGATTATCAAATGGCCTCAAACCGTCATGCCTATAGCCAGTCCAGGAGTACTGTAGGGTATTATAGAAGTCAGTGATTTAATGACATATACCAGCGTGCTACCGGAAACCATACTTCCTATTTCTTTTTAATTAGCCACATGCACACACACACATTGCACACGCATTCAAAATTGGTAATCATGAAAATGCAAGCCAAGCGTCAAATTTATCTTTCTCTACATTCTAGCCAGCAATTAGTATAATTTGCATCCGTTTCCAATCACAATCTCATTTCCCTATTCATATCTAAATTACACTTGAGCCCTTTGTTATCACCATTGTGTGAAAGCTATGTGTGTGTACCTATCTATTAGGAAAGTGGTAAAAACATGTGAATTGACGAAATAAAAGTGTTATCTGAGGATCCAACGATGTGATAGATTTGAGAAACCAAACATGAATATATGAATGCCAAACATCATCAAAAAACGCACACATAAAAAAGAAAGTTTTAAATTAAAAGAATACCGAAAAATTTTTTAAACAATTTATTTTTCTGTAAATAAGAGTACACACTGCATCTACCTAACTACATTAAAAACAATAACGTACTACCGTAATGGTTGACATACCATAACACTAAGTTCATTTGTATCTTTCCTCCACATCTGTAATACATTAATTTTGGAGCGCACCATCTAAGGCCGTGCTTACACTTGACATTTTACAGTTCATAATATAAAAGTGATGTTTAACTGTTATTAAACCCATTTCTACAATATCGACATTATGAAAGTGCATAAAATGTTTATGTTAGCTAGACCTTCGCAAAAAATTGAGCTTTCAAATGCAACAATTTTCATACCTGTTCAGTACCGATTACTCATATAAGATATACGATTATATATTATGTTTGATAATAATTCTATGTGACCATAGCCTATGCCACTGAGTGTACGGAAAAACTTAAAGGAGTTTATATTTATACATTATTGTATAATTACGTTATTTATATAAAATAAGTAAGTACTTAAATAATACAATATACTATGTCTTTTCCAAGAGAGTTAACGATAATAATCTTTAAAAACATAACAGTCCAGTGAAGTCAAAACCTAAACTTGAACAAGTTTGACGGTTAACGGTTGTAAAATGTTAAATGCACCGCTTCTGGCAGTCCTGGCTTCTGGCTTGCAGTTCCATGAAATGCGAAATTTTATCATCGAGATATTGCGTCTTTTTAGTCCAATGTTATTTACAGCTTGTGGCCGTTCTCGCTGTTCTTGTATGCACGGTTTATTTTTAATGTAATGTAATTAAAATAACTTAATTCCGACATTACCTAGAAAACTGTTATAGCGGCAATAGCCCAGTGGTTAAGAATTAAGGCAACTGTCGAGAGAACCGGATTGATATACCGGCGCCATGCACCAACTAAGTTATGTGCTCTTCTAGTAATTAAATGTAGAGCTTCAACGATGGAGGAAAATATCGTGAAAAAACATTTTTGCTTGAGAGTTCTCCATAAAGTTCTCAAAAGGCACATGAAATGTGAAGTACATCAATCCGCACAAGCCAGTGAGGATCTATGGCCAAAATCCTTATAAATGTCAGTTCTGTGGATATGATTTTAGACTCGTACACAAAAAGTGATTAGAATGATCGCAATTGGAATGTCATCAATCTTGGCAAGGTAAATTAATCTTCATTATAGATTAGGATAATGAACGACCAAACGATGATAGAAGTTACAAATCATGCATTTTGAATGATAAGGCAAGTGCGTTTTTATATAAAAACAAAAAAATATTCCATGTTTCAAAATCATGGCAAACATCACCGAAAAATAAGACAAATGGAACAAATGGGCAAAGGATGGCCTTTTAGTTGACGCGTGGCCCATTACGGCATAATTATATGCGACTCGATTGGCCGATTTTAGTAACGGAACAAAGCATTTCTTTTGTTGCCAATCATATAATTTTTTAATCTACCACGCTTGTTTCCGTACTAAAAGAATGAAGGCTCATTTCTAGTCATCTTATCGTTCTCAATATCTCAGTTCCGAGGCAAACATTGAACTCATTACAAAACAAACGTTTATTTTTACTTGCTCTAGAGTAGCCCCCACGGCATGCGGTCAACATGCACCCGGATACCAGAACGTAGTGATGATTACGTACTCACTGTCCTGTTTCCTAAATTAGAACTTGTCACATCTGTTTGGTTAGCCTGATAGCTGATAATACTCGTAGATCGGTTTCAACGGTATATAATATTAGCATTAGTCTCAGTGGCTACTGGGAGGAGGTACTGGGTTCCAATAAGCCAAATAGCCAAAGGGCTAAAGTTCACGTCACAAACGCCTTTCATTCCTTGAATATGTCGGGATCGTAAGTTAGTCTTTTAAAGAAACATAGGCGTAAGCAGGTATCTTAGGTGCTCTGCGCTCTGGGATTCTCATCTTTGAGTAAAGAGTAGGAGTCATAATAAAAACAACGACTTATGTATTTGCAAAAATAAGTCATTATCTAAATAACAACCATATATTATGTTATTAAATTGATAGCATATTTTGGTGTTAGTTAAGTTGAAAATTCAGTAATACTCGTACTTATATAACGAAATTCAAATCCAAAGATAACCAACCCTATGCGAATCAGCTTGTACTTAACCCATGAATCCTATGCCACTGATTGATATTACATTGTTTATAATAACGTGAATGTCTTGTTACAGAAACATGGGAGAACTTGGTACAAAACTAGGTCTAGACGAGCTGGCCGGCGGCGCGGCCGGTATCAGCAGGGCACTCCTCGCTGAGTTTATTGGTAAGCACTTATGTAATAAACATTTTGAATACTTTAAGTGTCATCGAAGCGCGCATAGCCCCGCTGTTAGTGTAGATCATAAGCGATCTCACTGTTAAGCAACGTCGGGTGCGGGCGGTACTCGGATGGGTCACCGCTAGTGACAAATTTCATGTGCGTTCCCGTGCTTCGGAGGGCACGTTAAGCCGTCGGTCCTGGTTGTTATCGACAGATAACAGTCGTTAAATAGGTTTAGCCATCAAACTAGGGTAGGAGGCATTTGGGCGGTTTGACAACATCCAACACGGGTTGGCCACTGACCCGTATCTCCACCAATCTGCATTGGAGCAGCGTGGGGGAGTATGCTCCAGGCCTTCCCCGATTGTAGGAAGAGACTCGCTCAACAGTGGGACAGCAGGAGGAAAATAAAGAGTTGAAGGTAAGTGTCGTAAACCCCATTAAAGAAAGCAAAGTAACGTTTGATAAATGGTATAAAACAGCTCTACCTCGTCACAATACTGTTTTTAAAAAAAACAAAAAACTTAAAACAAAAAACAAAAAACTTAAAAACAAAATCAACAACTCTTTAACATTTTTCAGTAACTGCCTCGTCAAAATTCTATTTTGACGTGATACAAATATTAAATTACTACTAGTATACTTACTGCATTCATAAACTTTCTTATCAAAGTGTCCGAACTGTCAGTCGGTGTGATGACAGAACCGGTAAATCCGTTTAATTTAGCGATAAGACATAGTAGCGGCTTGGCAAGACACTTCAAGCTGATGAAAGATAATAAGATTTACGTATGTATGATTCTTTAAGTCTACATTTTGACACCATAAACCATAAGTGTACTTTATCGTAACAACTTTTCTCCTTTTTTTAAAGGATTTTTTTAAATTATTTATTATAGTTAATCTGCCTTATTTTTATTAAAATTGTATTATCCTTCAGTTTGAGATAATAAAAAGTAGTTACACCTACATAATTACTTACCTAGATGGCATTTCAATTTTAGTTTAAGAATTTATGGAAATAAACTGTGTCTGTCATTGCAATAAAAGAGAAACTTTCTAGTCATCGCCAGTGTTCCTATCACTTGTCCAAAAGTATCATACTAGTTTGATATGCAATGTTACAAAGCAACATGTTCCAGGTAATCTCCTTCTCAATCTGTTCGGCTGCGGCGCCTGCATCAACATCGCGCAAGGCCAGAACGCCGCCCCGGACATTGTACTCATCGCGCTAGCTTTCGGTCTGGCTGTGTTTGCTGCTGTTTCGGTAAGTTAACCGCCAGTTTGCTTTCTCTTAAACTCCGGTTTTGTACAGGAAAGCGGATCTGTTACACTGCATTAGCCAAAATTGCACATCTGTGCCCTTCTCAGAATGAAAGTATTAAAATAAACGTTATCGCTTATCAGCATCAAAAATATCTTTAGCCACATATTATTACGATAACATGTAAAAGTATTTTGATAGCCCAAATAAGTCTTGCTGCGAGTACTAGAGTACCTATATTACCTTCTATTTTTTTTCGTTTTCTCACTTTGGTTTTTTTTTTAAAAGTACATGTTTTTGAAAAGAGTATAGTATATGTATTATTATTATTATTCTGATATTTATTATTTTTATTCGTAATAAATAAATTTAATTAGTCCATTTGAAGCCTAGTTAGTTTAGTTAAGTAAACAGCCCTCATGATGCAAATGTAGAAGATAAGTTATTATTACGAGTTACCTAATGGTTCCATTGTGCAATGTGTAACGTATTATATAGGCATAGCTTTAATGCCATTTGAGTGTGGCCATATTCTACTATAGTTGCTACTAAATAAAGGAAAAGTTGGACTTAAATCAGTAGGTAGGTACATGCTAATTTCCTGATGTTAACTAGTTGTTTCAATATTACTATAACATTACTCTAATTAGTTCCATGATCTCCATAAACTATTTAATATTTTTTTAACCTCTAGTGATGAAAAACCCCCTTGTAGTCACCTCTTTTCAAGACAGACAGAGGACACTGTAGCTTGTATTCTATTCTCTCTAATAGTGTAATCGTAACAAGTGAATAATTAATAGGTACATCTTTAATCAATTTGCAACAGCTTTATAGTATGTACCTACCTACCTACCTAATTTTTGCACTTACATAGGTCCTGTACTTACATGATTTTACTTTTCATTGTTAGGTATATATATTTTCGTAATTTTGATGTACCTAAGTACCTAACTAATTATTTGATTGTAGAGTAAATGCAAAAATATATAAAGAGGTACCTAAATCATTTATGTTGTTAATCAGGCGACCTCCAAAATAAATAAATGTGAATTATACTTCAATTTTGTTTACACAAACTCTGTCTATCTCTTTAACTTTTAAATAACACACTTATGATATGAAACACGTCACCTTGAACGTTATTTTACTTTAGACTGTAAACTAGGTGGAATGAGGACACCAACACTTGTTTACCCATATTTATTTAGAGACTAAGCAGATACCTACTATGCCTATGGAAATATAACGTTATAAGTCATTATAATATTTTTTTAGATAAGTATTTTTATTTATAAGTGTTTTTTTTGCAGGCGATTGGACATGTATCGGGTGGTCACATCAACCCGGCAGTCACTGCGGGTCTTGCCTCAGCTGGTAAAGTTAAACCAGTACGAGCCATCCTGTATGTGATAGCCCAATGCGCTGGCGCTGCTGCTGGCTCTGGTCTCCTCAAGGCCTTCACCCCTGACAGAGCGGCTGGCAAACTGGGCGTCACTGGGTTGGGTACCGATGTGACCCAACTGCAGGGCTTCGGCATTGAGTTCTTCCTCGGTTTTGTTCTCGTGTTCGTTGTTTGCGGGGTGAGTCAAATAACATATTTTATTCACAGGTACGGATGTCCCATTGCTGAATTATTTAATGGTTTAGCTAGAAAGAGTATTCAGAGTAGTCAATTGAAGATAATAAATTAATATCTGCAATTGTTATACTATACCTACTTATGACATAGGTACCTATTATTTGTTATACATAAGTACAAGAAGTATGAAAACGTACTACTAAATAATAAATAAGTAGGTTAGGTAGGAAAATGTCTATTTTGTCCATATAAAGTGAATTATATGAAAAACGCTCTTAATACTACTCAGGACATAAAAGACGCATTATACTCTTTAATTATACCCATGTAAGTATTTCAAAATTCATAAGATTTTTGTCTTTACGCGATTCCAATAATTGGAATATTTCTTTTGCTACGCCCACTTTTTAAAAATTTAGTAGGTACCTAAAATACCTTATCATACATCTTTAAAGAGCAGGTAAACAATAGATAAAGCATTTAGTTTCGTGCCATAGTACCATTAGCCATTCGACATAAACAGCGCCAATCTGCATTAAAATTCTGTCTTCATTGAAATAATCAACCTTGATTTACTACCCTGGCTGGCCAATTCACTTTTTATTTTTAATTGCATGGTTTTCTTTTCTTTACTTTTCTACTTTGTTTAACGAATCAAATATTTATATTAATTTGTATTACCTAATCTGTATGCTTAGCATAATTGTTTCATAATTTATTTTGATAGTGTAGAGATTCTTCAGAAACAAAAAAATCGTAATGCTTTAAATTCTGAATTTAAACGTTGTTTATACGATAAATACTTACTTATCTAGTAAGTACATCTATACTAATTTCAAATAAAGCGTTCAATTTGGTCATATCACACTATAAATATAATTACTCATCTCTATCTAATAACAACAAAGAATATTTTAGTCAGCTAAGTCAAATTAAGAGTAACGATATCTTCTAATTAGCTCTGCCTATTTACGATAAAGGTGCGTACGTTTAGCAAAAAAAATATGAGCCAATTAGGTACCTAACTATTTGGTTTGGCGGATCGCGTGACACCCAGCATTTTCAGTTCGCGAAATGAAATAGCTCCGTATTACCATAATCGATAAATATCGTAGCTTTTACACCAAGGTCTTACAAAGAACTTACTTATGCCCATTCATGAACTTACATAAGTATGAGTATCTTTCAGGAAATGCTAATTATACCTAACTACCTACTTTAGTTGAAGAAGTAAGTAGTTGAATAAGATTTACACAATGCTAACCGCATAAATCTTATTAAGAAATTCAAAAGTTATCTACAAAGTTTTTCCGTTTCCGATTTACGTTTTCTTGTTAGTATTCTGAGAATTGTTGGTTTTATATTGTCAGTATTATGTAAGTATTTGTATGTCAGATCACCTATGCCAGAGAAACCAGCAGCCTCTAAAATATAATGTTTCAACCGCAGTTAACAATATACCTACTGTACTCAATTTACAAACTCTTGTACTTACTCATGATAAGTACGTAAGAAGATTTTTCTTTTTATAGTTTTTATAGAAATATACTTATAAATAAATTAGGTCACACCAAATAAAAAGAAGAAAAAAGATATTAACGGAAAGCTTAACAGACTTCAAACCACTACGTAGAAACGTCTTTAATACAGAATTGATTGTTCTTTCTATAGTTCTATCTATATCCGGGACACGACTAAAACATATTTCTTGAAGTCTGCAACAAATTAAAGTAACCTATTTCTTACTTTTTAGACGTTTGAAGTCGGTTTTAATTTTTTCTTAAAATAACTTTTATTTACAGTTTTTAGTTTTATACCACTTATAAAATATATATGTGCACAGGTGTGTGACCCCAACAAACCGGATGGAAAATCCACAGCGCCATTGACCATCGGGCTGACTGTGACCCTGGGGCACCTGCTGGCTGTGGACTACACCGGCTCCGCAATGAACCCCGCTCGTTCCTTCGGCTCTGCGCTTGTTGCTAACGAATGGGCTGACCACTGGGTAAGTGCAAACGTCCAAGATAAATTATTTTACTAATTAAAAACCAACCGTAATGTTGGCGCAGATCTTTCATTAATTTAGAAATCTTGGTCACAGTTTTAGTTTGAAAGTGTTACATTAAAGACGGACTTCAATTCCAGCTGCCTCCCTAATTGCCGCGCCTCTGTCTAATGGCTAATTGACAACCCTGTTTTTACGAACTGAATTTCTGGTTTTTCACTTTCCTGGCCTGAAATAATGAATAATGTAAACAGGGCATTAAGATTACCATCCCGATATGAATGTAAAACTAAACACGTCACTAATGAATTATGCCATCTTATTTCTTGTAGTAGGTAGGGACTTATAGCTATCTAATCAGCTGCGCAAAATTTTATCGTTATTACACCATAATGTATAGATTGCAACTCACTTATCAGATATTGTTTATTGATTTGTAATGTTATTAATTAGTTCACCTACCTACCCATTTGCACATCATGACTCAATACAATATTTGTAGTAAAAAATAGTAAGAATATCTATTTTCATTGCGAAGTAAACGTTTAATTATTGTAGATAACGAGAAGGTACCTTGATATCTAATTTATAGGTGAGAAATATTATTTTTTACAACTTCACTATCTGATACTGATATAAATATTTGTAAGTAGTAAGTAATGCAATTCGCAGAATTAAACAACACTTTTTGAACATGGATTCTTTGTGTTCTCTTATCGTCACAGAAATGTTTTGTCTTATCTAGAGCTTTGTAATCGATTTATTTTATCCATCTTTCAAACAACACCACGTTTTGTTTGGAATTTTTGATTGATTGGGTACAACATTAGGTATTAATGCACGGAATGCACCTGTTTTCTTTGGATAAGAATGCCCACTATCGACCAAAAATTATATGTAGGTACACTAAATTCCTTGATTAACAAAAAAGTAGATAACTAATCGTATATGTACCTAACATATAAAACGAACTGCCCTACTTTTTTGACCAATTTAGTTTTTATTCTACTGCGCAAGGGCATGGTGGGTCGATTTTTTTGCACGCGAGCATATTTTATTTAATACGATTGGTTATGCAACGCCATGCAGTAGATGAAGTTTGCTGATAAAGTACATAATTAATGAGCTTATAATGTTTTCAGCACACATTACTCACATTCAAGGCTCTACAATCTCTACATTATAAATTTAACAAAACTCATAAAAAAAATATACCCTCGTCATATAACAATGCATTGTGACAAACTTTTTTTCTATAAATTGCTTTTTTTTTATAACGTTTTGTTAAAAATAATCATAGTTTTTCCTGTGATTTTTACAAAACAGAAACAGATGAACAATGAAAATAAAAAATAAGTATACAGATACAGCTATAAAATTGTTAATAACGGCTTAATATCACCATGCACATATGAGACGATTTAAAGCTATAAATCCACCAATCGCTGAATTGGTAGATTTCACATGGCTATTCTGAATTTTGTGTAGAGCTTTACAAACATCCCGAACGATGTCTTTCTTTACCGCAGAGCGAGACATAATAATTAATTTAAAATACCACTGCTCTTATGTATTTTTTCAGGCGTTATTTTTTCTTCATCTTTATTTTCCAGGTGTACTGGGCGGGACCAATTGCAGGCGGAGTGGCGGCTGCGCTTCTGTACGTGCACGGATTCTCCGCTCCCCCAGTCGATGTCAGCTCTCCACGCTACAGGCCTGTTGCCGGGGATGAGAAGGAGGTACGTACATTACGTATTTTTTGACGATATTTAATTATCTAATGACTACATCTATACAATAAAATTGTTTGTGATTATTTACTTTGTGATTACTGCGCGAACAAATGGTAATTGTCTACTCTACTAGTTGACGTTAATGTAGTCAAAGACATGTTTTAATTCAACCTGTAAACTTACACACTTACCTAAATATGTCTCTACTTAATTTTTCATAAGTTAGTATTGATAACAACAAATTTTAAATCTTTACAAGCGATCGGGACGCCTAGCACCCACGGCTTGGACAGTTGAACATACCGTAAGATTTTGATAGCAATAATTATAAACTTTATGATTTTTTTACAACATAGTACCTACCTAATGTTAGTCATAGGTTGGTCACCGGTTTTTTTTATCCCTTTTTAAATAAATAATATGATAAACAATATTGTATATAAGACTCTAGTCTTCTCCGCACTTTAAAGTTTAAACAATTTAGTGCATGAGTTTTACTCCCTGTTTGTACTTCCCTGTTTTTTTTGTATCTCAGTACTTTAACGGCACAGAAATAAAACCTGCAATATAAATGTATAAAAGTTCTTTGCCCCCTAATTCGTACCTAAAGATTGTTGAATAGTGGTCGTTTAAATTATTACTTTTTTCACAGCTGAAGCGCCTCGACGGCAAAAATGATGACCTCGCCTGAAATAGAAGATTGTGGGTCCGAGCCCCGCACGGAGTATCGGTGCCCCGCGACACGCGCGCCGCGTGTCAACCCGACAGACATCGCTATTTATAAATAGTGAATAATATTTATTTGGATAGAAGTAATGTTCAAAATAATATTGTATTTAACTTTATCAATCGAGCAAATTCGAACAAATTTTAGATAATACGTCTACAATCCTCCCTTTACTTAAATGCGTAAGTTTAAGACCGAACTTATGATCGTATTATCATTCACTCATTCATTTCTTATTTACCTACATTGTAAATATTTTATTGTATGTATTTAAAATTCAACTTTACGGTATTTACATCATATGTGTTTAAATAATTAATAGTACCTACCTACCTAAGTATAAGTAAGATTTTATTGCTTTGCTTTTTTTTATTAAAATGCACATTCAAATTTGTATTTCCAAGTTTCTGACATTAACAATACTTATTCACATATATGTAGGTATATACTTGCACAAACGCATCCTATATGGTTACCTAAATTAAATCAGAAATTATGATCTTTAAAAATTAGTAGATGCCTAATATCAACGATAGGGTGCCTACGCAAAGTCATAAATTCTGGGCGCGACCAGTTTTTAACATAATTTTGTACATCTATTTGCTTTGCTTATAGATGTAATATAACATTTATGGTATCGTATGGTATATAGCGTATAATAGGGTAATATAACGAATCATATTTCAAAAAGATCTTTACTTCAACAGTTCCAGGCTATCTCTTCAATAAAACTATAAGTAAGTACGTAAGTAGATTTTTATACTCAACACAACGCTTGATACCATAATATCTATTTTTTTTATTTTAACTCCCATTGTTTTTTGGCATATTGGCATTTAATCTCGTTATGTGCCCTTTTTATAAATTTTATTATAAAACTAAAAATTTAATCCTAAATTTTTATTGTATTCTCCACAATAAATTAATTAGGGAAAATTTGTGTATGAAGTCTACTCAACTTTTTTCTTGTGTGTTATGAAAAATATTTGTGTAGCTACGACCAACTGTGTGTGACATTATATTATTACTCTTAGGCTAAGTTATAGTTAATGTTGTGAATGATTTCTTTCCCATGAAATAAAATTTTAAGAGCCAAAATTCCCTGTCTTTCTCATTTATTCTCCAGCGTGGTTTTGAAACTTAGACAATGTATCTAATTTCATTCATGAGGAAGGTTGTATATATAGGCTATCGAGCATTACGTTACTATTCTTAACGCGGGTGAAAGCACGTGGTACAGCTAGTAATTAATACGTATGTAGGTACATTATTTCAATCAAACTTTAATTTGTGAACAATATAAATTTTATTCAAATATTTATAATATTGTAATACAATACATGGAGTGATTTTAACAGCATCACAGATTATTAACTAATGCCAGTTAAGGAAAATTAATCAAGTAGTCAGTCTCAAAACATTAACTATAATACATATTTTCACAAAAAAGGTAGTCACTAGGTATATAGTACTAGTCATATTAAACTTTTTAACCATTTATACTTTCACTTACATTATAAGTTTATAACATTACATTTTGTAATATGACTAAAAAACTTGATCGAATGTTGCCATAATAATAACTTTTAAAATTTATTGCTTTTACTTACTAAATTATACAATATCTAAAAAGTGATCCTTTTAAACAGTGCAATTTTAAATTGAAGTTATCATAAATAAGTATTATTCATATTGTACCTAAATTTTTACTAACACTTTTTGTCCATCAAATTCCCTATTCCATATTTATATGGAACAAAGCTTACTTCGAACAATTTTTTGATACATGTAACATCTTTCTTTAAAGCCTTGCAACTGTTGCACATTTTTTTTTAATTTATTTAATGCAAATTATTATCTAGATGCTGGCTGGTAATAAAATATAGACATCACTGGATGCTAATGCCTATTCTCAATAACCTTGCTTCAAGTTGTTATTCAATAATATTCATATCATAACCATTTACTTCCATTCATTGCGAGCAATATGCAATAATACACAACTAAACCACAATATTTAGCTCGAC
>DWAV01001624.1:0-13063 GCA_018231305.1 Noctuana lactifera | reverse complement strand
TCCCCGGTTGTGGGGAGAGACCCGTGCCCAGCAGTGGGACATAAAAAGGGTTGAAGGCAAGTAGACGCCAACAATAGGCCGAGCTTACTGTAATTTATTTTGAAAAACAACGTTGTTTCAGCTCCCATTTTTCCGGCCACTACCCTTGGCGGTAGTCCAATCTTTATTTTAGAAAATGCGCTAAAGTACTTTGATAATACAAAAACGTATCTCGAAGAACAGGTCGTATTTATATACACACTATCTTAGCCCGTGACCGTCGGTAGAAATAAAATATAAAATATTTCTAAGTTTTATTATTTTACTCATCATAATCATCATTAATCCAATTCAACTGCGGGTCTTCTCTGAAATATTAAAGGGATACGTATAGTGCCAACTTGCGCCGGCAGTTTTCATTCGTAATATTCACGGATGTCAACGAATTCGCAATATTGTCTATAAACAAAATCGATTCAGAACTTTGACTGTAGCCGATATTTGCAATTTCGATGTCATAGCGGCACAGATCATGAAACGTTTTTTATATGCCTATATCAACAACGTACCTACATATTCTTTGTAAGTTCGGATTTTTTTACTATCCTTTTATTAATAAACATTTTTAGAAGTACTCGTATAATATGAACCAAAATAAAAGTGGGAAACACATAGATTACTCATCCCGAGCTTAACAGCGGGGCAATCAGCTTTTTTTGGGGACTTATAAGGGGCTTACCAGTCCTTCGTGTATTTTCCGGGTAAAGAAGCGAAACTCGAGCCCGAAATTTCCAGGTCCTAGCGCGAGACATCGCTGAAGGCGAGGCATACGCAAGTGGTACATAGATTACACTATTCATCATCATTGTAAATCATTTAAACTTGTGATTGCATTGGGTTAAGATTTTACGCACATAAATTTTATTTAAAAATTGTAATTTTGTATGTTACATAACAAAAAGAAACGTTTAAGTTCCAGCCATTTCCTTGGAAGTTGGCAACGCTTTCTTATTTTAATTCCAGGAAAAAATATTTATGATTGCTTTGTTTCTCAAAGTTTCATTCACAGTTTTGTTTATGCATAATAATAATACTGAAGTGTTTTTATGTAAAATGAAACAGGATAAAATTAGCACTACAACACATTTTGGTCTTCAAATGATTTGATTTTAAACATTACGTACACCCATACACGTCACACAGAAAGAATCCTCATGAAAATACAATTGACTTATAAAAGACAGACAATTTATGGTAACATTGTTTAGGGGCCGAATACTATGATAATATTATGGCTGTTTATGATACGTGCGTCGCCACCTACAATAAGCACGTCAAGTTTACTACCTTTTAGTATGACCCACCCAATTCCAACGAAGTTATTATTGTATAACAATAAACTAAGGCCACTGTATTCTTAGTTCATATGTTAATTACCTCTTTTTGTAACGATAGAAGGGGTGGGGGGGTCAAAAGGTCATGGACATTATGAGAGTGACATCGGGTTATGTAGGATTCTTGCTGCACTAAACCTTAGGCCTGCTTCAACGCAGTTGTAGTTTGGAATCTCCTGAGGAGTGCTAAAACAGTCTGTTGAAAATCTTACAGTCGTTTAAATTTAAGCCCAATGTAAACGATTTATAAAGTTTTATGAATTAATACGGTAAGGAAATGGGTTACGTTGATATATTCATTAATCTACCTTAAGTACACTAAACTTGTAGGTACCTAAACCCGTTTCCTCCTAAGCTCAAATCTAATATGGAATTCTATATACACACAAGAAGTTGAGTTCATTTGATGTTAAACTAACGTTATGAGAACTTGTGGCTGCATATTAAGCACACGAACTCACCGCAGTATCCCAATAAATTAATGTTTACTTATTATATTAAATACTCGTTGCCTCCCGCAGCTTCACTTATGAATTTTATAGTGTTTATTGTTCTTTAAGGTTTAAAGAATCCTGGCGAATTCCACACATTGAATTATACACATAAAAAGTTAAAATTAGTATAACGTGACATTAGCTAAAGTTGTAAGATAATGTAGAATGGCAAAATAAGCAATAAGAAGTCACAAAAAACTACTGCTTTATTTGTCAGAAAGTTAAGTAAGATAATACTTTTGCCTGATAAATAAAGGGAGTCGAGAGTAAATATTTGAGATACATAATTTATTTATTTTAACTAACTTTTTCGTCTTTGTAGCTTTTAATTTTTGTCAAAAATAATTATGATCTGTTTTAATTCATTCATTCATTAATGTCAGAAGCCATTTCAGCAGTAAAATAGGTCCTACCCATTCGCAAATTCTCATAAAAATTCATTAGCGTATTACAATAACTAATTATCTTATCTTAAATGAAATACCAAATTCAAATATCAAACGAAAATCATGAATATGAACTGGTTTATCCGTCTGTTCAATGTAAAACTTTAGCTAAGACGAAAGTCAAAACTCCCTTAGTCACGACACGACAAAGTTTATCGTTGATGAATGACCTACTCCCGATTTACAGATGCTTGATTAGTTATCAGTAAAATAGCCGAATATTTATGCCTAATTTAATTAGATAGAAATGAATGAATGAAATCTAAAAGCTTTGAAATTCTCTGAATAAGCATAATAATTACGGAAAAAAAATACACACAGCCGAACATACATAGAATCTCCACCTTTTTGAAGTCGGTAAAAATACTGGGGCGTAAATATATCTACGTTGGCGCACGGCAAGACGACAGGAGGTTACAAAATATGTAAATTTAAAATGTATGTTATGCATACTTTGCCGCAATATTTTTCTTTGACGTACGTGCATGGCATCTTCTATAAAATATGTCGCTATATAGAAATCAATTTAGATATGAGTGTTCCGCATTTTGTTGCACGTATAGGTATATTGGCGTCAGGTCCAGGCAAGATTTGCTATTTTGGATTCCACTTTACTTACACTCTTCAGCTTATTGACGGTTTTGCGTGGGGGAAGAATAAATTATTTGATAGTTTTTATACATTGTTCACCTCTCGAACAGCTTCCAGGCCTCCCAGGAGAAAAGTCACGAAACTAACGCGTCATTTCATTGAGTGACTTTGGCGCAATGTGTATATTTATCTGTGGACTCGATATCGATTAATTTATATGTATCTGCGTTCAGCTTTCACGACGATTCAATAATAATATAATTATAATAAGTAAATTAGCGTCCAATAAAATACCTTTGTATAATAACAAACCTTTACCAAGTTCCTCTGGTTATTAAATAAAGGATTTGATTGACTGATTTACAGTGTAAGTCTTGTGTTGTCACCAGTGATGGTGTTGGGAGATGGATGGGCGCGGCGGGCGCTGCACTCGGCGGTGCTGGCTATCTGCTTGTTGGTGGGCGCGCTGGCCCCTGAAAGACTAGAACCTTGTACGACCAGCCCCTTGTGTTCCTGCCGGGCTGCGCACATGTCCTGCACTGCGGTGCCACTGCATAGGTTTCCAGGTAAACTACAACATCATTTTATTTAAATATATAACAAGCGGTTGCCCATGAAACGAAGTTCGACATTAATTCATAAAAACCTTGTTTTACTAATTACACAGATATCTGTTAAAATATGTTAAAAATAAAAGAATTAGTCATGTGTAGCAAAAGCAATGTAATTCTAAGTTTACGTCGAATCTGAAATCTCATACAATAATGTGCCTCCAACAACTGAAGACTGTATAAGTATATAGCTATATATTTTTATGTATACAGTATTACAAGATTAGGTACTTGTTTATAGCAATTTCCCTCGGATTAACTTGTTTACGTTTCAAAATTCGACAACCGTGAAGGTAAACAATTAGGGGGCTGCGACCTAAATAATTACAAATTGTTTTGATCGTATCAACATCAAAACCATGTTTTAATCTTAAACCACAGTAAACATGACGGTTAAAGCGCGAACTTAAATAATATGGTTGACTTGAGACTTTAAGATGATGTTCGGAATTTCGACAGTAATATAATGTGGTACCTACTCGTCTTTTGCTTTGAGGTCGTATATTCTCGTACTATTATTTATAAATAAGAAACTATCCTCATTAATACCAGTATAAAATATTCGCTTTATTTTACTTTTGATAAGTAGGTATATTAAAATTTATACTCTTATAGATATAACTACTTTGCATAGCCACACCTCAAATTGCACACACATGGCTACGAGAAACTAAACACGTAGTCGTTTAAACACCGTTTTTCCGTTATATTAACATTTTAAGTTGAACATAAAATACATATTGCAATGTATGATACATTTTCTATTGGAGAGATCTAAAATATTTAGAGCAGTCCATCGTCTATTTTTCATGTGTGAATTTTCAAGCACCGATGAAATTTGAAATTGATAGTCCGAGTAGGTTTTCAAATTTGTCCACGAATGCTTGTGCATATACGAGTAGGTATGGGCCATTCGATGCTATTTATAAATATGTACCTAAAATGTCACACTCATATGTTGGTAATACTTATGTATTCATGGTATTAAAATACTAACAAAATAGAGAATATATATCTAAATGAGATAACCTGATATTAAGTAGTTGCTGCAACTGGACAACCACGTCCAACCTCAAGTACAACAGTTTTATTTGAGATTTAGACGAGGTTGAGGACTATAATGGTTAACGTGCCACCAAGTGCCATAATGTGACACCGGCTTTTGGCCAGCTTGGTGGAGTATAGTTGAGAGGAGACCTATGCCCAGATGATGATTAAGATAAATGCGACGCGATAAATATAAAGACAAAATTATTTTTAAACTTTCAGATTAATCTAAATAAAAAGTATTAAAAGTAAAATTTCATATAAACCACGATGCATCGACGACGAATTTATCTAGAAATGAAATGAAAATTGTGCATAACAGATAGAATTCATTCCACCGCAAAAGCGATATTACAAGTACTTAGAAACACAACAGTTTTAAAGCCTACAGCTCTAGTTTCGAAGCTCTGTGGTCATTGTTTTGAGAAAGCGATTTCTTATAAAACAATTTATTTTCAGATTGGCCGCGAATAGAATTGCAGCATCTGGACATAAGTATGTCAAACCTTGAAGTGATATCGGAGAGTGCACTGGACGGACTCCGACTTCAAACGCTAGTTTTAGTGGCGAACAAGTTGCATTACATCGAATTGCATGCTTTTAGGTATTGCAATCTATATTATATATAATCGAACTTCTATGAATTTCTCATCCACGTTGTGAAATATTAGAAGTTAACTAGTTCAGGAAATTAATAGTCACTCAATTCCAAAGTATTGTCCTAATTATTGTGATACTATAATAATTGATACACATGATGTGATATTAGCAAAAACTCTATAGTTATTATGTGGAAATGTTCATTTCAAAGTTTGAAATAACTCCTTTTTTTATTTACAGCTCAATGGCTAGTACTTTGGCTTCTTTAGATCTCGGGTACAACGAATTCACTGACCTTCCACACCAGGGCCTAAAAGATTTAAAAGTTCTAAATTGGTTAAATCTTCAAAAGTAAGTAGAAATAAAATTAAACCCCTACAATTGAAAAGCTAGTACCTTTTCACATTGAATTTTTTGTTACAGCAATTTTATAGCACACATAGAACCTGAAAGCAAATGGCATTATTTAGAAGAAACTTTGACAAGCTTATCGTTAAGTAATAATCAAATAACTCATTTGAAACCCAAAGCACTCACATCTCTTAATCATCTTTTACAATTAGATTTGGAAGGAAATTACCTCCGTAGTATCAATTACGACTCCTTACCGTCTTCATTAACAGTCCTTAAGTTATCTAATAACTTCCTACACAAACTATCCTGTGATTTTATATTTAATCTTCCTAGAATACAAGTCATACACGTGCGTCACAATTTAATAATATTTGATTCGAACTTCACCTGTACTAGTAATAAAACTAAAAAGTTAGAGAAACTGGACTTGAGCAACAATAAAATTAACGATTCTTCTGAAATAGTAATTTTCCGGGAAGTGCAGATTAGACAAATAATTCTAGATCTCAACGAATTAACTTTTATTCCTAAAGTTTTATTTGCGAATAACAGAATAGAAAGGTTGTCGATATCGTATAACAAGTTGGATTCGATATACAGGGACGTATTTCTGAGTTTGAAAAATTCACTTGAACATTTAGAAGTGGAACACAACAAATTGTCCCACCTGCCTGATAGCCTAGCCCAGGTCGCGCGCCTGCGACATTTATCTTTAGCTTACAACCAGTTGGAAGAATCCCCGCCGCTCCCAGGGCGGATTCAAACGCTCTCTCTTGCAGGGAATTTTTTAACCACTATTCCCACCGCGCTCCAGACACTCGAACCCGGATCAATTCGGTATCTCGACTTAAGCTATAACAGGATATCTAATTTGTTACCCAACCACTTCCGAGACTGGTCTACATCTCTCGGAACTATTAACTTGAAGGGTAACAGGATTGCACAGATTTATAAAAACGTTTTCCCAGCAACCATGCCCGTAAAAGAGATTAATTTGAGCTTCAACGACTTGTATTACGTACACCCACAAGCTTTCTCGAACTTGACTGGTTCTCTTCATGTATTGGAATTCTCATCGACGCTCTTCAGCGGTTATTTCCCCTTCGAAATAAATGAGGGACTCGAAAATCTCAATTGGCTCTCATTTGATAATAACGATTTTCATATTCTCCGACTGAATGATATTACGATGTTCCCCTATATTAAGTATTTGAATTTAGACTATAATAGGATTGTAGATATAGTTACGGATGACATACATAACGTAACGTTATCATTAAGCAACATTAGAGTTTCATACAATTTTATAAGTTTTGTACGCAGTAAAACATTTTCACATATGCCAGAGCTAAGAAACTTGGATTTATCTTATAACAGAATCAACAACTTGACTAAACACAGCTTCACCAATTTACCCAACTTGAGATATTTATCTCTCGCGGGTAACATAATCGATTCGATAGAAACGGAAACGTTTGCTAATTTACCAAAACTTGAGGTACTTGAACTCCAAGGTAACAACTTAACATATTTGTCTCTTAACTCGTTTAATAATGTTTCTAACAGATATATAACATTAACTTTAAATATAAGCAGGAATAATATAAGATATATTGAAGGAGACTCCGAAACTCCCATTAATATTTTTGATGGCTCTTATAATGACTTTTATGATGTGCCAAATAACCTGTTTATTGCCGTACAGTCCTCTATAAGGCAAATTATTTTATCTCACAATAAAATAACGCATATTTCAAACGATGTTTTTGGAGAATCAGCTTTTTTAGAAATACTAGATTTACATAAAAATAGCATAAGTATCATTAAGAGAAAATCTTTTGCAGAACTTATATCTTTGCAAATACTAGATATTTCTTACAATGCTATTCCTCAATTGTCTGTAGAACAGTTTTGTAATTTAAGTAAATTAAGATATTTAAAAATGGACCACAATAATATAAAATTACTACCTAGGGATGTGTTTAAAAATACTATTGTAGAACATCTAGATTTAAGTTTTAATGATATATCATTGTTTCCTGTTACGGCTCTTTCACAGATTGGTTTTACCCTTAGGTATTTAGATTTATCGCATAACCGTATTGAATATTTGGATAGCAATATATTTCGTAATACACAGTTTTTGCTTAACGTTAATTTGGGTCACAATTTACTGACGGTATTGTCCGATAATACATTTTCTAGTCTTGGAGGGCTGTGCCGCTTGGACCTTAGCTTTAATTCTATTAAGGCAAACTTTAAAGAGCTGTTCCACAACCTCCCAAACTTGAGGCATTTGAATCTTGCAAATGTAAGTTTAAAGTCAGTGCCTTATCTACCTTTGACAAACTTAACAGGTCTCAATTTGACTTCTAATTACATTAACAGTTTTAAGGAGACTGATGTTAAACGTCTAGAGAACCTTCGTCACTTAGATCTTAGTCATAATCGTGTTACCTCCGTCGTGCCAAAGATGTGGACACATTTGAAGAATTTAAATATTCTAGACCTCTCGTACAATCCTATTGTAAGAATTTCGCCAAATAGTTTCAGAGGGTTAAGCAACTTATCTCATTTAAATCTCAACGGATTAAAGTATTTAGATATAGTCGACCAAGATTCCTTCCGTCCCTTGATATCTTTGCGTTCCCTTCACATACAAACGTGGTCTACAATCAACCATTCCACGTTTCGCCTCTCCAATATCACTTCCTCCCTTCCGTCACTGTACAAATTAGTAATTCAATGGACGACAGAGGTTATGGATAATCAACTACATGGAATTGATGCAAGAAAAATTCGTTACTTGGAGATAAAAGGAGCAAGCCTGCAAAGAATATCCGATGACGCGTTCGAGCCGTTTGCTGGGAGTCAAGAAATATTTATTAGAATAACCAAAACATCTCTGACGAAACTGCCAACCTCGTTTATGAAGCATCTCGGCCAAGTTCCCCAATTAGGCGTCGACATTAGCTATAATCAAATCACAAGACTTAATCCCGCCATATTCTACCCCAATTTTACGAGTTGGAGTCACGTCGCAACAAAATTGCTGTCAGGTATGTGCTCTATCTTAATAAATAGGCATAATTTATTTCAACGCTTAACAGATTTGCATAGATCGTATCACGTTGAGCTAATTTGCAATTGCTAATTTGTATCCGTTTGCGCAACATTACCTACCGTGACAAGTCATAGAATTTCAATTCAGTAGTAGATAACAATACAAGATAAATTTTACACTTTTTCTGGTTCTTTGATATAAAATATTATAAAAAGGAATAACAATACAAACAAGTTATTTAACCAAATGTTTGCTTTTACTCATTATGTCATGACATTGAGGAAGGAAGCTACAAGACAAATTACAATTAAAAATTTACCGTCCACCCGTGGCAGTAGAGAGTAATACCTCGTGTGTGTAATTAAAATTAAATGAGGCACTCTGTAGAGACTCGCTGCCTAGTGAGTTTTAATTCTTAATACATATCGTTGTAATTATGCCGCGCTGTTTCTCGTATTTTATTATTATTGTAGCGTTATATATTCATTTTCTTGTGCAGGTGGATTAATACTGACGGGAAATCCACTGCGGTGCGAGTGTGAATTAGCTTGGCTGGGTGCATGGCTTCGTCGGTGGCTTCAGGAAAACGAAGCGGGAGGTGAACTGCGACGCGCAGTGCGAAGCGCCACTTGTAAAGATCCTTCCGGGAAACGAGTGCAGCTTCTTCAACTAAGGGCCGACGAGGCCGAGTGTCACGCGAGCGCCCTCTCGAGTGACGCGCAACCAAATTATATTAACTTAGTATATACTATTACTATTGCTCTCTGGACTCTACTTCTCAGGTGATAAAACTTAACATTGAAAGCAATCCTAGTTGCCATTAGATTAAATGTAAATATTATGTAACATCACATCACTCAAGGTTTACGGTGTAATGTTTGCAATTTACGAGACTGTAGTTGATGATTAAGGGAGGAGCAATATAATTGAATATTTAGACAATTACGCATAGAGTTTGACAAATTGTACTTTTAAATAAGTATTGTAAATACAACCGTAAATTTAATCTTGTTTACTCTCGATTGAAGTGAAGTAGTGCTCTTCTGTTATATATTTACTTTAGGTGTATTTGACTTAACTTACAAAATCACATTTTTGTCTTGGTATATCCGATCCGAGGAAGCATCGCGCCGCCTCAATTGTACATACGAGTATAAAGTTATTTCTTTATCAAAATTGAATAAGGTGGCAATTTTCTTTCAATTTCACACTTGAAATTTAAAACAATTCAAAATTTAAATGTCAAATAGTAAATTCTAAACTGGTTCAAAATCCAACGTCGTAGTTTTAATTAAATGTGTACTGAACATGTATCTCAGATTTTGAAATTTCGTATGCAAGTTTTGATTTTGAAAGATTATCTATAAAACTTATCTATAAAATAAAAATATTGATGCTTAGGTAAAGTGATCTTGAAAAATCTATTTCGTAAATAAATGTACCTTGAATATTCTTTAATTTATTAATTACTTAAACCTTACCGTCCAAATTTTTTCATTATTAGTCTCTCCTACAATGTAGTCATATTCAAGTAACGTTATATTAATATATGGCCGAAAATAAATTTAATTAAGAGGAGGGAATATTAATTTCTTAGTAAAATGCAAAACATTTTCTTCGTTTAATATATTAAAGTGATATTACAGATATTACACAGAATTCGTAATAATCCTGGTTGTTTTTAAGCAACCTTCACAAATAATAACGTAATATTGCTACCCTATTACTTTATATTTTCCTTATGTAAGTTATATAAGTTCCTTATGTAAGATATATTAGAAGAAAATGAATCGTATAGTTACTTCGATCACTAATTAATGAGATACAAAATCCTAAACAAATCATCATGTAAAAGTGTCCCAACAAAATTCCCCATTTGTTTATTAGTAATCGAAGTATAATTAATATTATTAATTAAATGTTATGTAATCAAACCATTACCTAAACCTACTGTTTGAAGGTAGTTGAAATAGCCAAAACATTTTGTACATAATAACATTTCTTAGTAAATATCTAAATGTATTTACAATAGTTACTAACTACATGTAAATATGTACATAGTAAATATATTTTTTAAATAAATAAATCTAGTTTTATTTATAAGTATGACCTGAAGTCGACTACTTAACTACAAAACTAACAAAAGGACAAGTAGTAACATAAAAGTTTTAAAAGTTTATTCTTTTGGAAATATCTCAATTTTACTTTCTAAAATACCAACAAAACCGTAAACCAAAGTAAATAAAGCGTTCAAAAGTTAAACAGTAATTACACAACACAACAAATTCCATGCGGTTATATTTAAGCCTTCGCCCGAGCCAGCAGCCTCGTGGACGTCCCTCCCTTCCCAGCGTAACACGTTTCCATTACCGTTTACTTAATTAAAACCGCATGCGTACTGCGGTCACGACGATTAGCGACGAACGATAAGATAATACTGCGGTCACTGCGTTGTTTGTAGTGACAGAAGTCGTAACTCAAGGTAAGAGCCTCTTCACACCAGCGATTTTCCAATTATCAATCAACTATCATAATTAAATAGATTATTGTGTATTTTGGGATGGCCTTAATTATACTTAAACATTTTATATTATAAATATAATGAGAAATTAATAAGCCGCAGGTAAACAATCTGTACAATTTTGATTTGTGTAATTGTCTTTATAAAAATCAATATGATGTTTAAAATTAATTAAATAATCATGAAATATTTTTATTACAAAACAGATGACTGTTTAATTCACCTAATCGTATTGATACGAGCAGTATCATCAGTATCAGCTATAACGCAGCTTCACTACATTGAATTTAATACTATGATTGCAAGTTCAAAACAAGAGAGTAATGGTATTGAATAGGAAATGGAATTTAAACGTCACTTGAAAGTTTTCCAGTGTAAAGAGCTATTCAGCTTTGGCGAAAATGAAGTGGACTTCAATGTTGATAATTAACTTGTGAACTTTGAAATTGGAAAGTTAATGCTGCAAAACTTACACTAGTTAAAGTAATCTTTTCTAGAATTGAAAGCGGTCGAAAAGTATTGACTCAACCGGTATTTGAATCTGTAAGTATCATATAAATTGCCAATTAATTATTTCGTTTTACATCACATAGATTAAGTACTTGATGGATTGGTTGCTACGAATACATCTTTAATGTAAAAACCTTCTCATGGTATCTTCTTAGTAATTTCTTTATCTTTTAATCGTTTCTTTTAATAATACCTAGTGCTTTCTACACATCTGCTAATTCAACAAAACCTAATTAGTTGCTGTCTTAAAAGATTAACAGCAGATGTCGCTCATTTCGTTTACATTACAAGCCGTAATTACATACGTGATATATCTCACGGATGACGGCAGCTTAGCGCCAGTCCCCTTATGTTCAGCGCACATTGAGCACCAAATTGCTCGAGTTTTTTTACTAAGAAATTGCAAATAACTTACTCGTAAATATAATAATATGCTTTCATTTGCTGCAGATGTTGCGCAACAAGGAGTATAGGTATAATGTCTTAGTGCGTAATTTATGACTACAACCTAACCTAACGCAACCCACGACGAAAAAGTAAAATGGAATCGATCGAGCAGACATATTAATTTAGAAAAGTTTCATTTAATTTCTATAGTGATACATACTCGAACATTTTATTGCTTAGTGTGCTGTGACCCTTATACCTACATTGAATTGAAATATTTCTCCAGACGCTCGTAAGCATTCAAGCAAGTCTAATTTAAATGAGGACTGATTTAGATATTTTAGATATCATACCCCCCTATGAATGTTGATCTTAATATCTACCTACTAAAGGCTGAGCATAGGCAATAGGCATAAATCAATGAAAAAAATTCCATCATTTTATTTAGGTATGTACGTTTCCTTATAATGTTGAGGTATTATATCAATTTTAATGATCAATTATACAAATTATTTTGTATTAAATGTTTAGGTATGTTTAATAAATTTTATAGGTAGGTATTATAACGTAAATACTTGCGGTATCTATACGATTCAACTGTTTCTGTAGGAATACGTTTACGAAACTAGAACGGGTTTAATTCATTCATCCATCATTTTCAAACTCTGTTTTTATCTATAAGAATATGAAATGACAAAAATAAATTGTTTTCCTAAGTGGGTAGATCTAAAGTTAACCTATAAAAATTTTACACTTTACAGAGAAATTCTATCAAAATTCAAGCGAAATGCTAGCTAGTAAAAAAGCAATTCGGAAACTTTGAAAGACTTTCATCAAAATTTTTAGGCAAGGCTATTTTCATCTAGTTCTGTACAAATCCAGCCTGGGTGCATTCTCTAATTTCCGCGTAGTGAAACTATTAATTCACTAAAAATGGTTTTGTTTTGATAGCCCGATAAATCCTTTGCGGCGTGGTATTGAAGCTATATCCACCAATCCGCATTAGAGCAGCGTGGTGGAGTATGCTCCAGACCTTCCCCGGTTGTGGGGAGAGACCCGTGCCCA